>BDMV01000007.1:41863282-42035736 GCA_008326285.1 Oryza officinalis
TAAACACTTAATTCCCCTGACTTGCTGAGTACTCCTGTACTCACCCTTGCTCTATATAATTAAACCCCCCCCAGTTCTCGAAGATGAAGAGGTGGACCCTGCTGATGAAGAGTTCTTCCAGGAGCAAGCAGACTTCGAGCAGTAGTAGGGTTTCGGCCTTCCCCAAGGCTTTGCTTGTGGCTTAGGGCTAGTCTCCGCTTTCCGCTTCCGCCTTTTTGTATTGCTGTTGTGAACTCGGGTTCTGTCCGTAGTTCCGACCTTGGTTGTAATCCTACTCTTAATAAAGAGACCGCTGTTGTTGTGATAATCTATCTTCCTGTTGTACCAGCGCAATTTCCTGGGACTGGTACAGGCATACAGGTTAATTTGGACCGCCTTACACTGGCCTCCGCTCGGGGCTAGTTTGGGGCGTGACAGAAGATGGTATCAGAGCGCAGCTTTGGCCTTAGGACGAAACCCGACATTAGATGACCGTAAGGATGCTAAGTTCTGAAAAAGCTATTTGCGAAAAGTCCGGTTCTTCTCTTCTTCTCTTACTCTGTTTACAAAATTGGTTACTGACTTCTTTTCTCTTTTTCAAAATTTGTAGATGGCAGTCAACGCCACCCACAGTTCCCACGGCGTTGGTGAGGGTCACCACGTCGACCAGCTGAGAGACCTCGCTGGCTTCCTTGGCTTCTCTTGTCCCGAGTACGCTGGGTACTCTGTGGACCGCTTCCCTCCCCGCTGTGAGCTGTCCGTGTACCTTTACCCCCGCGGAGGTACACACAGCGCTGGCCTTCGCCCTCACCACTTCAACTTGGCTCGCCCCACGCTCCAGCTCGCGTACCAAGACCTCTCCTGGACCGCTCTGCGTCGCTTGGCCTACGACTACCGTCGTCGCCTTGCAGGTTCGGCCTTCCGGCTGATCCCGCAGCTCCCTCCTGGCCGTGCAAACAGCCGCTACCCTTGCCCTTACCGTGAGTCGCACCCTGCGCTGACGCGCATGGTGGAGCTTTCTGGCGCTCAGGCCACTCAGCACGACCTTCTCCTTGAGGCTTACCGCTCCCTGGCTCGCCGCTTCGCCGTTAATGCTGTTGTGAACTCGGGTTCTGTCCGCAGTTCCAACCTTGGTTGTAATCCTACTCTTAATAAAGAGACCGCTGTTGTTGTGATATTCTGTCTTCCTGTTGTACCAGTGCTATTTCCTGGGACTGGTACAGGCATACAGGTCAATCTGGACCGCCTTATCCTGGCCTCCGCCCGGGGCTAGTTTGGGGCGTGACAATATTGCCGTATTTCTCAAATGGAGACTTGTTCTTCTGAACATAATTAGTGTTCATATCAGACTTCCACTGGCGCCACCGATGGGCCATTGTACTCAACGCAAATCTGCTCCCAATGACCTCTGATCCAGGAGGATACACAAGGTACTTCTGCAGCTCTTCCCACATTAAATTTTTGATGTGCTGGTTAACGTCCTTCCACTCATCCACGTTCAGAGGGCCATGAAGTCTTGCCATTATCCCGTATGCACTGCTAAACTTGGCCATCACGTGTTTCGGCTCGACGGGCTTCCCATCTTCGTTTAGAGCAGCAATGTAGTAGGTCTCCTTCGGCAGTTGGTTCCTGCTTCTCTCACCACGTCGTTTCTTTCCACGTCCTCCTCCACTTGCTGACGTGTCCGTTGGTTCTGGCTCTGATGTGGTTGTGTCGGCCTCTGCTTGAGCCTTGGCTGTAATCTGGTCAGCCTTCCGCTTCGACCGACGCCGAGTAGCCATCTGCAGGAGTAAGCCATTAGACGGCTATGATCAGGAACGTTAACAACCGTACAACGGTTGGAAAGCTGAACTTACTGCTTGCTCCATAGGAATATAATCAGGGTCATTCTCGGGTTGCTTGGAGGTCATTTGCGCTACTTCTATTTCGAACGGGTCGCTCGGTGTGCGCCAAGATTTCTCGCTCGGACGCCGCTTCATTTCCGACAGGTGCTTCATGTGTTTCTGAGCGCGGTTTGTTCGTGGGCTCTGCGCCCGGTGTAGCTACGGGTGTCAGGGAGGGCTGATTAACCGTTGGTTCTGTGCCCGATGTTGGTACGGGAGTCTCGGAGGGAACTTCGTTCTTCGATATTTTCTGGTATGTGCGATCTTCGAAGGGGAAAAATGTGCATCTCAATAATTAGTACTAACTACTTGCATATGTAGAAATTATGCATACTACATGCGAATATAAAAATTGTACGTACTACCGGCGAATATTTTTTGTTAGTTTTGTGCTAATTGATGTGATATTTGTTATTATATTAATTACATACATACTAAATACATAGTACTAAGATATTACATAGTACTAAATACATACTTAATTACATATATACATACTTAATTACATATATACTATATAGAAATACATAGTACTAAATACATACTTAATTACATATATACTATAAAGAAATTCGCAAAAATAGTACTAAGAAATTATATATCCAAATATGAAATATATATACAAACTATAATCATCCAAAATTCACACATATAATAAATTCACATATAATCATCCAAAATTAACACATATACTAAATTCACATATAATCATTCAAAATACACAAATATACTAAATTCCCATATAATCATCCAAATAATTCACATATATATATACTAAATACAAAAATATAAAAAATTGAGAAATATACTAAATTGACATATATGCAAAATTGATATATATATATATATATATACAAAATACACATATAATCTGTCGAGCACGCCGAATTTATACCGTCCAGTGTTATTTGTGATCAATTCATGATCTTGGATGAGTGGGATCCGTACACGCATAACTAGCCACTCCAACCTCAATGTATTCATGATCATAAATAACACCATTCAATATAAACTCTGCAATGCCGAATAATGAGCAAAGGAAATATTGCTGGGACTCAGCGTGCCAGTCAACTTCAGCCTGAGACATGCCCGTCAAACCACTCGAAGATGGCGACCAGATGTGTTACACATCTCAGGAGACTTGACTCAAATTGCTGGGCTCTACAACATCTCAATTGCTCAAAATTCTTACTCATGCAATTGCTCAAAATTCTTACTCATGCTTAGCTAGCCCCAGGAAGATGCCAGCTTTGCACTTTCATCTAAGCCATGATATTAACTCAAATACATGAAGGGTGACTTAGATATAACTAAATATAAATAACAGAGTTACTTACGTATAGCCATTCGGCTAAATAGATAATGTCCTTCAGAAGCATGTCTGCCCAAAATCCCCACAAGCAACCGACTAGAGGTAAACCCCCTAGATAGGACCAGTCCTGAGGAAAAAAACGATTCCCGTGGCACTCAACTACCTGCAACAAATTCTAAACAACAACGTATAAACAAGGCAAGAGTCAGTACATTAATCAAGTTAATGTACTGACAAGCGCACAATCAAACCTACATACATGAAGGCTATATTCAAAGAAAGGCTTATATATATACATATATATATAGTCGAGGTTTTCAGCATAAAGCTAATTTTAGTTCACAATCCATTTGCAACGCAATTGAACAAAGCATTTAATCATTAAGTAAAATGTAATAGTCATGGCATGATATCAACATAAATAGATAGTAGTATATCATTACGATTCAACCGGAAGTAGGGCGATCGTAACACATATATCAATCTCATTATTATCCCAAAACATTTAGTTTCAAAAGTATTTAGGAAAAACACAAAAGTATTCCCACATCACATCACTATGCCGCTCATGACCGTGAGCACGGCTAATCGATTAGTTTCTAGAACTCTGTAGAGTGTGTACAGCTTTACCCACATGATATGTTTCCTCTAGTTGGTCTTGTGCCGGCCAAAGCACTACCACACTCTACACGTTGGGTGCGGTCTAGAAGTCATAACGAGGCTTTTACATTAAGTATTATCTAACCTTGCATGAGCACGATAAGTGTGAATCCACCCTAGGCTTAAGTCCTAGAGCCATTAGGTGGTGGGCCCACGCCTTAAACCCAACGCCGTGTCGGCGAACACATCCGTTCCCCCACGAGGCACGTTATCGTTGTGTTGGACAGACTCAGACGCCCATGCTGTGAGGCGGACCATCCATCCCCTCACAGAACACACGTGGCTAGTAATTTTCGCTAGCCTCAAGTTCAACACAATCATTAACACATACATGGGTCTGTGTTAATATGGGTAGTTCCTATAGATAGCCCACAGTACACTCGTGGCCACTATCTCTACTACAACGGCCTCCCGAATGCAAGGTCAGACAATTGCTTAACTTAATAGGCCAAGGTTACCCCACAAATAACTCATGTGGATGTACGGTAAACATAAGTGGGTGATATGTAGTTCGGTCCTTAAACGACTCAGACGAACACTCCCCTTATCGATATGCAACTACCACCATATGCATATCACTTGCCGCCTAAGTTTGAAATTCACATTCATTTCGTTTTAGTTCGCAAACAAGCAGAGAAATCATCGCTGTACAGAAGTTTTGAAATGATTCAAATATCATAGTAAGTGATCCATAACCATGATTTATCCGTTACTAGGCAAGGCTAAGCATTTGCACTTTATAAAAGCTTAGGTGTTTCTATGTGAGTACAATTAGTGTACTCCAACTAATCCTAAGGTTTCAAACAGCAAGATGGAGTTTTTAAAAGGATATATGCAATTTTTAGGATATAACTACCATTTACATTTTGGAAATACCAATAGTTAGAATTACGCGTGCAAATTTATAAAACAACACATTTAGCCCGAAAAACATGGGATTCAATATGTTCAAAGGGTGAGGGCAAACTTGCCTTGATTGATATAAGACCTCCCTGGGTTCAGCTATAATACAAACTTCCTCACCAATAACGATTTCACCATCTAAAAGAAATAACGATAATCGAATAAATACCGAAACATACAAATATTCAAAATGCTCTCTAATGCATGAGTTCACTAGTGTGGTTAGATACTGTGTGTATATAGTTTGTGGTGAAGGAATTTCTATTTTATCACATTACATTTGTGAGTTATAAATTTTTATAGTCCAATACTAGTAATAGACTAATTAAGCTCTAAGTGCATTTTGGGTCCAAGTTTTGTGAAGTGTTGGGTTGCTGCAGCGAAGGGAATGTTCTCAGGAGCACAACAAAATTGGTTTTACAATTTTTAGAGTCAGCATGATTTTATTGTATATTTTATAAGCTAGGTGATTTACTTTAGTCCTAACTAGCCATCTCGAATTTTTAGATATAATTTGGGTACTGTAAGTGTCATATTTTATTTTATAAAGACTAAGTCCATGATTTTACCAATCTAACACATTTGAGATCACTATATTTGGAGTTGTATTGAATTTTATATGAATTCAAGAAGCTTCTATACCATTTTCTAATATTAATTCATTATTCAAATTTTAATGATGTTCTGGGTATGGTTCCTGCTAGAGATTTTTCTATAGAACTAAAGTACATACTTTTTTGAAACTAACAAATTTTAGTTTGGCTCATTTGGAGTTAAAATGAATTACCTATGGATTTTATAGCTTCTAGCTTACATTAAAGTACACCTTCTACTAATTAAATATTAGGTGCTATTTTCATTACAGAAAGTGCCATGTTATAGTTCATAATAATTAAGAGTATGATTTTGTGAGCACACTGGAACTTGGTTCACTCTAAAATGAGTTAAGATGAATTATATATATATTTTACAAGTTCACTCATTTTTCTGTTGAATAATTATTGTTTTGAGTATTTTCTGATTTTAAACGTGTGGGGTCTACCGGTCAGTGAGTGAAGTTTTGCAGGAAAGCCCTCGGGGTTTTGAGATTGGAACCCGAGGTCCTACCTGTTACCTGCATCAGAGAAAGAAGGAAAGCAGCAGCGGTAGACAGGGGCGGCACCCGTGGCCTTGTGGACGGCGTCGGCGGCGAACGGCGGCGAGTTGCGCGATGCGGCCAATGGAGAAAACGGAGAGGGGAGCTTTGCGAGCCCGTCGGTGGTTGTCTCGCCATCGGAGATGGTCGGAATCGAGGTCGGCGGCAGTGCAAGCGGCAACTGTTTCCCGGCTGCAAGTGCATGGAGTGACTCGGCTAGAATTGGTGCAAAAGAATGCATGCAAGAGTGCTTACATGGGTCCTAGATGCTTACCAAGACTCGACCACGGCTTGGATAGACCCAGACGGCGGTAACCGCGAAGGAAATGGCCGGCAGTGGTGGGAAGCTCCGGGACGACGTCGCTAGCTACTCCCGGTCGTCGAGCTGCCAAGGAGAGGAGCGAGGAAGCTCAGAGGAAGCCTAGAGATGCTACTGATGCAAGGAATTGGGTTAGATCTTACCGGAGCAGGGGATAACATCGGCGGCGGCGGTTGACCAGCGCCGGGAAAGACGACCATGATCCCTCTCGGCAGTGGACGATTCACGAAATTTCTTGAGGGATTTTGCTCACGATGACGAGGAGGTACTGGTGGCGCGAGGAATCGGCCTGCGGTGGTCTCCTCCGGCTTGCGCACCGATGAAGTCACTGGCGGCGCGGTCCGGAGCACGCTCCTGGGCGTCGTCGGCATGGCGGCGTTCCGGTCGTTGTAGTGGATGAAACAGGATGCTACCAATATAGAACTTTCTCGGCTTGATGAGTAGAGCATGGAAAGTGGGAGAGTTGGGGGTGAAGATGGCTTAGAGACGACGGCGGCCTTCATCTTCCTCACGGCCGGCGGCGGGTTTGAGGCAAACGCAGGGGCTAGAGTTTCTTTTACTTGGGGTGCTCGGCTCCGGCTTGTTTACTGGAGATGGGCGATGTGGATCGGAGAAGAAAAGGGAGAGCTCGGTGATGCCACGACGACGGACACGCGTCGAGCAGGAACCTTGCGCCGCTATTACCTCGCTCTCTCGTCTCTCTCTGTGTTGAGGTGTGGATTCTTTTTGTACTAAGATGCAGCTAGCCCATGTGGCTGTCAGTGGGCCCAGGGTTTTTCAAGTATGGCTAGGCAGAGAGAGTGATGTGGGTAGAAAATCTGGTGAATAGATGTTTAGTCAATTTCAGGATTCTTACTATATATTTTCTTTCCCCTCTTCTTTATACTCCTTTAATTTATTTTGTGGGCAAGATAAATTAAAATGAATTTTTGTGGAGATATATAAAATGATATAGTTTCCATTTTATTTGCTTGCACACAAAAATTCCTTATAATTTATTCTCAGCAAAATAAAGAAATTGGCTCTAGCTGAAATTGGCTTGAATTTCTAGGAGGTCAAAACTAATAAAATAAATTCTGGAAAAATTATATTAATTCATGATAAATCAGTTAGTATTTGAATAAATTATGTTTCATATACACTTTCATATAATTTTATGCATGTTTGGAAGAGGTATAAGTTTTGCCGATTAGGGTTTAGGGTTAATTCGGATTTTCACTTCTTTGACCAAATTAATTGAGTACCTAGATGTAAATATAAAATCATGAAAAAATTACAGTGAGCCTAACCCATTGAGTAGAATTCACATGAATTTTTCCATGATTTTATCCTACACCAATTATTTTTGGAAATTCGCTAAGCTTAACATTACATATAGATTCCCTATTATAAAATATAATTAAATGCTTGTAAAAATTATATTTAATCTGTGGTTGACCTAAGATGTTGCTGAGTACAACTTATACATTTTAGCTACTCAACTTCATAGATTACTTATATATATATATTTTTGTAAATATATGAAGTACTTGCGTCAAGTTTTTTAATTAACGCTTATAAGCCCTATTATGAAATGCTAGAAAATCCAAAAACAAGGAAAATGACTCAAGTCAAACGATACACTATGCAAATACATCCACACACTCTATGTTTTATTTTCTTCCTTTGATCTATCAAGGAAAAGTTTCAAATTGTTCGCGACTCTGCATATTTAAACTAGTCATATTAGACTCTCCTAGGTTCTTAATTGAGAAATATTAGTAATCCTATTTAGGAAAAATATTTTCCACATTTTTAGGTACAAAATTTGAAATTCAAATTTTGGGTATGCTACATAATCATCCAAAATTAACACATATACTAAATTCACATATAATCATTCAAAATAAAAAAATATACTAAATTCCCATATAATCATCCAAATAATTCACATATATATATATACTAAATACAAAAATATACAAAATTGAGAAATATACTGAATTGACATATATGCAAAATTGATATATATATACAAAATACACATATAATCATCCAAAATTAACATATATACTACATTCACAAATAATCACCCAAAATTCACACAAATACATATACAAAATTCACATATTTAGTTCTTTCCATTTTTTTTTTAAAAAAACCTACTTGCGGCGATGAGGCGGCGGCCGGCGGCGGCGTGGAGCGGCCGGCGGCGAGGGAGGATGGGGAAGGGCTCGGCGGCGAGGGAGGCCGGGGAAAGGCTCAGCCGCGAGGGAGGCCGGGGAAAAGCTTGGCGACAAAGGGACACGGCCGTCCGGCTTTGGCGGCGTCGAAGGAGTCGGCGGCGTCTGCGGGCGGCGGCGGCGTCGGCGGGAGGCGGCGGCGTGGAAGAGGCCAGCGGCGATTGAGGCGGCCGTGGATGTCAAGGAGATGAGGCGGCGGCGTTTTTCGGCAGCCTGGCGGCGGGGAAGATGAGCCTCTAGACTTAGAAAATTTCGGGAGCCCGCCCAAGGCTTATATAGGTGCTGATCATCGCGTGCGGGTGGGTTAAGACGCCCGCACGGAAAAATATCTTTCCGTGCGGGCGAGTTAAGCCGCCCGCACGTGAAAGTATTTTTCCCGTGTGGGCCGTTAAGAGACCCGGACAGGATAATGGTTATCCCGTGCGGGCCACTAAGGCGTCCGCACGCAATGATTATTATCCCATGCGGGTCTTGTATGTCAACCGCACGCAAAAATATTTTTCCAAATGTATTTATTTCCTGATATTTTTTCTTTCTTTCCTGGTAATTATTATTCAAACAATTATTTATTTTCTTTCTTACATTTCACATATAATCTTCCTGATATTTATTTTTCAAATAATTATTTCTATATATCCTTATACATATATCTTTCTTCATGATATTTATTTTGCAAATAATTATTTCCTTATTTCCATATATTTATTTATTTCTTTCTTTCCTGATAATTATTTTCCAAATAATTATTTCTGTACTTCTTTATATTTCTTTATTTCTTTCCTGATATTTACTTTTCAAATAATTATTTCTTTATTTCGTTGTATTTCTTTCTTTCTTTCCTGATATTTATTTTGCAAATAATTATTTCTTTACTTCCTTATATTTCTTTATTTCTTTCCTCATCTTTTTTTCTGAAATAATTGTTTCTCTATTTCCTTATATTTCCTTTTAATGGTTAAGACATACGTAACATATTTTCGCCGATAAATAAACCGTTACGAAATATTTTCTGAGCCATGTGACAAGGACATGTAACATATTTCCACAGAGATAAACAATTGCAAAATGTGCTATCGTTTTACACTTTTTACAAAACCGTCCGTCCGCTTCTTGCAAAAGTTGTCTTCATCAATCTTTTGCTCTATGTGTTTGATCCGGTTAGGAAGATCGGTGAATAACGGTACGTCGTCGTATTGGTTGTAATTTGACGCGTCTTCGATGTTATCAATGCCAACGATTTGTTGCTTGCCCGGTACAGTAACGTCCATCCGCTCGTCGGATGGGTCCTTAACATAGAAAACTTGTGCAACACGCTCAGCGAGAACCCACGGATCATCCTTGTGACCTAGCTTATTGCGTTCGACGACCGTAAGGCTGTAGTAATCGAGGGATATGCCTGTTGTGTCTTTGACCCATTGGCATCGAAGCACCGGGATCTGGATGTTAAGACCGTAGTCAAGCTCCCAAATGTCTTGTATGATGCCGTAGTATGACTTCTTCTCGCCTGTTGCGTCCAACGCCTCCACGCGAACTCCGCTATTCTGAGCTGCGTTTTTCTTGTCCTTGCCTATCGTGCTTAATGTATATCCGCCGATGTTGTACCCTTGCCATGAGGTCACGAGGCTACTTGGGCCAGTTGCCAGCCTTTGCAAAGTTTTCTCCTCGAGCGTTTCACTGAACGGCAGGTTTTGCTCCTTCAACCATTCAGGAAATCTGCGCTTTTGTTCCTTTGAGCACCAAGGAGCCGGTCTTCTGGGGTTCGAGGCTCTAATCTCGTTCATGTGTTTCTCAATGTACAACTCAAGGATGGCGAGCTGTTGCAACACGCTGCTATGTGCTTCCGCTACATCATTGTAGTCGTTATCATAGAACCTTTTCTTGCCTACGGTCCCCTTCCCAGTCAACCGACCCTCGTGTAGAGCAGGGGGTATCCCAATGGGTGTGGCATCCTTCATGTAATCTATACAGCAGTCGACCACCTCCTCAGTTGTGTACCCCTCTATCATTGATCCCTTCGGATGAGCTCGGTTACGGACATATCCTTTCAGAACCGACATGTACCTCTCATACGCCCACATCTGATGTAGGTAGAGGGGACCAATTTCGATAATCTGAGGGATGATGTGGACAATTAGATGCTCCATCATATTGAAGTACGATGGAGGAAAAAACATCTCAAGCTGGCACGCTGTCTCGATTGCGAACGATTGAAGGGGGCCTAACTCTTCAGGATCAAAAACCTTCTGTGATATTCGATTGAAAAAGTAGCACAACTTTGTTATCACTACCTTAGTGTGAACTAGCTTGATCGCTCTTATAGCAATAGGTAGGAAGACAGTTAACATCTTGTGACAGTCATGAGCATTGTACCCAGAGATGGTCAAATCTTTCATGGATACAAGTTTTCTGATGTTCGATGAGAAACCAATCGGGACTTTCAAACTATGCAAGCATCTACAGAAAGCCTTTTTCTCTTCTGGTGTCAGTGAGTAGCATGCCGGAGGAAGTTCGATCTTCCCATTTGCCAGATCTTTTGGGTGAAGGTCATGCCTTATGTCCATATTGACCAGGTCGGTACGTGACTTCAGCCCATCTTTCGTCTTACTCGGGATGTCTAGTAAGGTGCCAATGGTGCTGTCGAACACATTCTTTTCAAGATGCATTACATCAACGGCATGACGAATCTCCAGGTCTTTCCAGTAATCCAGGTACCTGAAAAATATTGAGTGCTTCTTGAAAGGTAACGTATTTTTCTGATCCGTTGCATCTGTTTTATCTTGATCCGTTGCTTTCTTCCTCTTGCCTGCCTTCTTCTTTCCCTTCCCGAAAACGACCTTAATATTCTTTGTCATGTTGAAGACTTGTTTACCAGTTCGTGTTTCAGGAGGAAGATCGTTCTCTACTGTATTGTCGAATAATCTAGCCATCGCACGCCACTTGTGCCTCTGTGGTAAGAACCGACGATGACGCATGTACACTACCTTGCTTGAGGTGGTGAGGTACTTGTACGACGTGTTGTCGATACATATAAGACATCCAAACTTCCCCTTAAGCTGACCTGAGAGCGAAAGGTTCGCCGGTAGGTCGTTGATGGTAACAAATATGATGGCACGCAGAGTAAAATATTCCCTGCAGTACTCATCCCACACTCGTAACCCTTCTCTCCACATTTCTTGCATGTCCTCCATCAATGGTTCAAGAAACACATCTATGTCAATCCCTGGCTGTTTTGGCCCTTGTATAAGGATAGTCAACAAAATGTACTTTCGCTTCTGGCAAAACCATGTAGGCAAGTTATACATGGTGAGCAGCACTGGCCAAGTGCTGTGTGAGCTGCTTAAGTCACCGAATGGGTTTATTCCGTCCGTGCTTAAGGCAAACCTTACATTTCTCGGTTCCTTTGCAAATTCCGGGTGTAGCGCATCAAAGTTTTTCCACTGTCGAGCATCGGCGGGGTGTCGAATCATACCATCTGTTTTACGACCCTTTTGATGCCATCTCATCAACTCGGCATCGGTACGGTTTGAAAACAGCCGCTTCGGACGATCTTTCACTGGCAGGTACCACATCACCATAGCCGGAATCTTTTTCTTTGCTGGCATAGATGAATCTTGGTCGACCACCTCTCCGTTTGAGGCTCCATTGCCTATCGTGTACCGACTCGTTCCACATGTTGGGCAACAGTCTAAATCCGCGTATTCCTTGCGGTACAGTATACAATGATTTACACATGCATGAATCTTTTGAACACCTAGAGATAATGGACAAATCAGTTTCTTGGCTTCATATGTGTTGGTCGGCAACAAGTTCGGCTTCGGAAGCATAACTCTCAACAAATCCAACAAATCGTTGAAGCTAGTGTCCGACCATCCATGTCTGGCCTTCAATCTGAGCAGTTCAAATACAGAGCGTAACACCGTTCCCTGTCACATCCTTTCGATTCGTCGTAAAGAAGGTCCTTCGTAGCTTTTTCCAACGCTTTCCAATTGTCCAACCCTTGTTTTGACGAAGTTAGGACCTCTGGTTCAATGTGCCGCAACATATCCTCCAGATTAAAATCAATATCTGCATCATCTATCCCAGAGCCACCAAATTCCGGGATCGTTCCCTGCGACATGTCTTCGATTATAAAATTTTCTCCCGCATCAAAGCAAAAAACATCAGCCTCTTCATTACGAACGGCGACTTCCCCGTGACAAGTCCATATCTTGTAATCATCCTTAAATCCACGCTCTACAATGTGCCCCAAAATTATCTTTGGGTCTTGCAACATCTTTTCGTTCTTGCAATCTAAGCATGGACAAAAAATATCCCTCCTGTTCTCTCTCAAAGCATGTGCCTTTGCCTGATCAACAAATTTGGATGCTTCCTTCAAGAACGCCGGATAAGTTCTTCTTGTGTCGTACATCCATGACCGATCCATCTCCTAAAAACATCTCCAATGGGTCGAATTGAACTTTATTAAATCATATAGAAAACGATATGACTTAAACGAACATTATGTTACTCTTCATGCACCAGTGAGTACAAAATTAATTTATAAAAAAAATTAACTATAATTACTAGATTTGTAAAACTAGTATATTCGTCGCAATCCACCGAACAAATTTGAAATAAATGAAGGAAACTAAACAAAGAGTAAATTAAAGTACTACGCACTACTAAATACTATTCGAATTTATTCATGCAAACAATATATCTAATCGATAAACAAATAGTCCATTTCCAAAAAAAAAAATTCGTTGCTTTTAACCGATAAAAATTAAAATAAATGGAGGCAAACCTACTCAATAATTACACACTATTTAACAAATGCCATGCAAATAATATATGTTAACTAAAAATAAAAAATTGCCTACACTACTCCATTTAAAAAGGTTCAAATTTCATCACATTGCACCGATAAAAATTGAAATAAATGGAAGCAAATGAAGGAGGACAACAAGCATGTCACCTTTTATATAGATCCCAAGCAAAAATTTGAGGTTCAAAACCTCCCCTCTAATTTGTGTCAAGTTTAGGAGAGAGAAAACGCCGGGCAAGAATGAGGCAAGGTCGGGCTGGGCTATATATGGCATTCATCATCGCATGCGGTCGCATTAAGCGGCCCGCACGGGATAATAGATTATCCCGTGCGGGCGTGAGACCGGCCCTTGGTGGGCCGGTTTTTCCAGGCGGCGTCACTTACGGCCCGCCTGGAATTTACCGGGAGCCTCGTACAGAAAAATCTATTCTGTACTAGTGAGAGGAGGGAAGGGGGTGGGGGGCATGAGGCTACCCTTGTCGCCCTCGGGCTGGAGCGATGCGAGGTTTCATGAAGACAAGAGAGCTACATGATTGAATCATTGCATGGATACGGTAAGGTTCCATGATTTATTACCCATTCAAAATGTGCCCTAGTATGACATACCAGTCATCTAGGATACGGCTCAGTGAGTGTAACCTCGTTTACAGAAATGTTAGCAAAACCACATCGGTCATAGACATAGCTGCGTTGCCCAAATGATGGAGAAGAGGAAGCTGATCCTCCCCCAAAGAAGAATGCAGGTTGTGCTGGTGGCTGAAGCTCCATGTTTTCCTTGGTCAACATGAAAATAACAGAAGATATGTGAGGTCTATCATCAGGGTCTGGCTGGACACACAGTAGCGCAATGTGGATGCATCGCAGTGCATGGCTTTGAGAATATCCGTGAAGTGATTGGTCAATCATTTGTGAAACCGTCCCTTTTGTCCAGCAATTCCAGACCTGTTAGACGAATTGACATGAGTTTGTTATCGGAAACTTGTTTGAGAGTACTTTCAGATCTGAAATCATGACTAGTTTCAGTATGCAAATACAATAAAAATGGAAGCATATATACTGGAGTAAGGTCAGCATTATTCAGCACTTACGTCACTAAGGAGATTCACGAGATCATGATCATCAGAATTGCAGTTCCTTCTCCTCGTTACAATTTCGAGGACCAACACGCCAAAGCTAAAAATATCGATCTTGGTTGATACATTTCCATCTATTGCATACTCGGGTGCCATATAACCGCTGCAGAAGATATCAACATTAGGCTTGGAAACATATATTGATCAATATATCTGTGATTAGTCATGAGTGAAGGTTTTATTATGCAGAAGAACTTACAGTGTTCCAACAACTCTAGTCGTCCTAGTATGAGTATGGCCTTCTCCTAGCAGCCTTGCGAATCCAAAATCTGCAATTTTTGGTTCCATATCCTCACCAACTAAAATGTTGTTCGATTTTAGGTCCCGATGAATGATCCTCAGGCTCGAGTCCTCATGTAGATATAATATTCCCTTGGCAATTCCAAGAATGATGTTGTATTGTTGCTCCCAGTTTAATGCATTTCCCCTATTGATATCTAATGTGACGAAATGTTCAACTGTTCAACTTAATCATAATCTCTCACCTATAGGCTATAATAGAATTACGAAAGTGCAAATTCTATTCTTAACCATGTAACTCGTTTGCCATATTTGCTACAGTACTTATTTAATGCTTATTCTTATTGTTGTTCCACATACTTCGTGTGAAGTAAAATATTTCTAATCACAGTGTTATAGATTTAGCTACTCCACTGTTAAGAAATGCGTGATTAAATGGTTCATGAGGAGGTACAGTTGTCAGTTGATACCATAATTTTTAATATTAATTATTGGTAGGGGCACCAAAATCTACACTGCATATTATACCTCTTGGTATCTCCTCAAGAAGTGTAAAAAAATAAGTTATATTTGAATGGGAAGTAAAATTACCGAATAGAAAGTTGTCCAGGCTCCCGTTCTTGATGTATTCATAAACCAGTAATGTTTCCCCCTGATGCAAGCAAAATCCATGTAGCCGAACAAGGTTCTTATGCTGAAGCTCTGCCAATAACAGAACTTCATTGTGTAGCTGATCTAATCCATGCCCACTTGTTCCTAAAAGTTTCTTGACTGCTACTTCTTGTCCATCTGAGAGTACTCCCTGAACAGATTATTATTCAGAGAACAAACAATTAATATAGTCCTCTATCGAATGACCAATGACATTTGAAGCTATTTTTCATGCATATAACTTACCTTGTATACTGAACCAAAACCACCTTCTCCCAGTTTATTGTTCTCCGAGAAGTTCTCAGTTGCCTCTTGCAGCGTAGGCAGATCAAAAATCATGCATTGTGCCCTTGTTATCTTCTTCAAAGCTGTTGCCATTTGACAATAATTACGTCAGGGAACAGTAAATTACAGCCACTGAACAGAGACTGCATGCTACTCACGGTGGTCAGCCTCGACAGCCTTGGTCCTCCTCTTGAAGCGAACGAATGCAAAAACTGAAAGGATCAACAGTACCAAAACTGAACAAGCCAGGCCTGCAGCGACTCCTGCTGCACTCTTTTTCTTCCCTGCTCAAACAAAACATGAACAGTCTTAATTGAGTCACATTTATTTGTTGGAATATAACTAAATTGCACGCTCTTGTTCATCATAAGCTTTGGCTTCTTTTATCTTTTTCTTTTCTGCTGGAGAAGATAAGAGAATTGTAGGCCATACTTCCATGCTCTGGAGTAACAACCGGAGTCTCGACCGCCGGTGGTGGCGGCGCAGAGAGCTGCAGCATCGCTCGGCCACCGTAGAACGGCCGCACACTATACATCAGTCTGCACCACACCGAATTCATACCAACCCACCGAAGGCTGTTGCCTAGGTACACCTTTTTTGCCTGATCGTGGAGGCTCCTAAGGCACTCCTTGCACTGCTCCGGCGACAGGTTCGGCACGCACTGCGCGAACCCGTAGATCTTTGGGCTGAAGCTCTCCTCACCCGTGGCGAAATACTTGACGGTGGTCGAGTTGCCCGTCGTCGTCGTGGCCCAGGCGTGCTCGACCAGGGCGGCGAGGATCTTTGCGACGGCGGCGTTGAACCAGCCAACCTCCGGCACCTTGACTTTCCCCGACGCTTGCTGGGGACTCCAACTGTTTGTAACGAGGAGTAAATTAGTTTCTCTGACTCTGATTCTACCATGGATATGGTTGGAAGAAATGGTCGGATAGATAGTTCCGTACGTCATCTCGGAGACCTGCCACTGGTCCGGCCTGAGGAAATCCATGAAGCTCTGGCTGGAGAACCGTAGCATGCAGGCGTCCTCGTACACGGAGACGCCACCGGGGCAGACCTGCTTCCCGTCGACGAGCGCCGCCGAGACGCACGCGCGGCAAGCCGAGGCGTTCACGTCGCCGCGGCAGAGCGCCAGCGCGTAGACCTGGTCGGGAGCCGTGCCGACGGTGCCGACCGCGAAGCCCGCGGCGGAGACGTTGGCGGCGAGGAGGTCCAGGTTCCTGTCGAAAGCGCTGTTGTTGGCAACGTTTGTGTTGGCGACACCGGCGTCGCATTCAGCGACCCCAACCGGCGTGGCCGGCGGCAGCGTGACGACGGCGAGAACAACGGCGAGGATGCCACCGTAGACATAGCCGGCGAGCATCGCTGCAGCAGATGGGGAGAGAGGTTTCTTCCCTTAACGAACGACATTTTACACCAAAGATGACCTAGCGCCGTGCACCGGCAACTTCGTGCCGAATTGAGTGCGCAAGTGGAGTCAAACATGACCGGCTCGCCTGGGAATGTTTGCAATTTTGTCCACGCGAAGTTTTTTTTTTGTTGGGATTTGTCCACGTGAAGTTGTGTTGGACCATTTGCCGCCATATGTTTTAGCCTGCCGCACCGCACTACGTGGGGCAAAAAAGAAAAAAAAAGGAACATCTTGGATCGCCATTAATTTGCCGCACGCCCTTTTCTTCCACTAATGACAAGATAGAGGTTGCTTGCCTTTCCTGCCCGAGTTCGGCACGCATGGCCTTGGGAGATCTGTGCGAATTTTTCGTACTACCTCTCTTTCAGAATATAAAAAAATTTAAAGTTATACATAATTATTAAAAAAATTTAAATGATGATTGATTGAGAATAGAAGATAAATAAAAAATTAAATAATGAACGATTATGAATGATTAAGAGAAAAATATTAATTAAAAAATTATTATATTTTAAAACAAATTTTAAAGGTTATAAGTGGTTGTATTTGAGTACGTAGGAAATACTGCCAACCTATGACCGCCGGAACCGTCCACGACTTATTGACTCACACGTCATTGTCAGAGTGATACGCGAATACACGAGGATATGGCACTATGGCTGCATGATATGGTTTCATTGAAAAAAGCATTGTGATTGATTGATATGTATTTAATTTTGTAGTCGCCGCCTTTTAGGCCTTAGACCCCGCGCGTGCGCACTTTCCGGCCACCACATGTGATTATCTCCTAACTCAATGGTTTTCCACGAGTTTTCCGGCCGATGGTGCCAACTGAACGGTGCAAATGGAAACGGATAAACTCCATTGTACATAGATTCTATGTCTGACCAATTGGCTGTATGACTAACAGAAGAGGTTGAAGATGTATAGTTTAGGCGGTGTTCTTTGGTTGAAGTTCCTAACTTATCCCTTTTTTATTTTTCACGCGCACGCTTTTTAAACGGTTAAATGTATGTTTTTTTAAAAAAATTATGTACGAAAGTTATTTTAAAAAATCATATCAATCTCTTTTTCAAAAAATATTAGCTAATACTTAATTAATTATGAGCTAATGAGTTGTTTCGTTTTATTTGCGTAGGAGATTAGTTTTCAACCACACTGAAAGAATGCGGCCTAAGGGAGTAAGGGGTTAATTAATACAATGAAATAGTGCTGACTGCTATGCAACGGAAAATACACGGCAATGCAAACGCGGCCTAAGGGAGTAAGGGGTTAATTGATACAATGAAATAGTGCTGACTGCTGTGCAACGGGAAATACACGGCAATGCAAACGCACTGATACACTAGGATCCAGCAAGTTTCCCTTCACTAAAGCTACGTTAAAAGCATAAACTTGACGCGATCAATGAAGAAATTCTTCTGTTCTCATGTCGGTTTCAGTTTTCCGATGGACTGATGAGTAGCTCGTGGTGTCACAGCGACAGGAGGCCCATTTGATTCCCATTTGTGCTGACCGTTTAGCAGAGAAGGAATAAGTTCATTTGAGTCCCTTAACTTTACACCGAATTCGATTTTCGTCCTTAAACCCAAAAACCAGCTATAACCGGTCCCTAAACTATCAAAACCGCTCCAAATGAGGTCCCTTGACGATTTAAAAGACGGTTTTGACTGACGTGGCGCCTACGTGGCCGGTTTGACTAGGTCTTTGTTCCACGTGACATTGACGTGGCCGGAAAAGGAGAGAGGCGGAGGAAGGTAAACTGGACTTTGGGTTCACCTGTCCGGTTTTTATTATTTTTTGTGTGAAACTAACATGTGGGCCCCATGAGTTTTATTATTTTTTCGGAATCGAATTGTCACGTAAGCGCCATGTTAATGCCACGTGGGACAACGACCTAATCAAACCAGCCATGTATTCGTCACGTCAGCTAAAACCGCCTTCTAAACCGTCGAGGGATCTCGTTTGCATCGGTTTTGACAGGGATCGGTTATATCTGGTTTTTGGGTAAAATCGGATTCGGTATAAAGTTAAGGGACCTCAAATAAACTTATTCTACCAAAAAACGGCTTGTTTAGAGCAGCAGCCGTGGCCCAGTTGGCCCATAACGAAATCCCTGATTTACCTCCTGCGTTCTAAGCCCAATTCCAGTCTCAATTGGCAACATTTTGGTTATTCCGGACCAAATTGAGAAACTCAATTACTACCCAGCTTTATTCTGTGTTCAGGACAGTACATTTTGATGCTGAAATCTGCATCGTTTCTGCAGACTATTGCAGACTTAAGTGTTTGGCAGGAACTGATTTCCGAAGGCAAAATGCCGACGACTGAAGTTGATCATCATGGACCAATATCTGATGGAGTAGCAGGGCCCGTAGGACACTACTACAGAAACAGTCTTTCCGTGCGGGCCGAAAGGCACCTTTCCGTGCGGGCAGGCCCGTAGGACACTACTACAGAAATAGCCTTTCCGTGCGGGCCGAAAGGCACATTTCCGTGCGGAAGGCCTGCCCGCACGCGCGAGAAGGTCTGGGAAAAGACCATTTTCGCGTGCGGGCGGCCTAACTGCACGGGAAGATCCATTATCCCGTGCGGGCCGCTTAAGCAGACCGCACGGGATAAGCGATCTTCCCGTGCGGTCGCGTTAAGTGGACCGCACGGGATAATAAACCAACATATAAAATAATATTTTATATGCACATAAAATAATGGGTGGATCGCTTATTCCATGCGGTCCACTTAACGCGACCGCATGGGATAAGTGATCTGCCCATTATTTTATGTGTATATAAAATATTATTTTATATGTTGGTTTATTATTTTATGTGAATATATTACCTTATCTCTCCCCTCTCTAGATCTCCGTCTCTCTCAGTAATAGTATACATACACATCGCACGTATTAAGAATTGAACGTAATTAATTATTTTTTCATGGAATTAAGATATTAAATTTGTACGCATGCATCACATATGTATATAATATACGTATCATCGCGTCTCGCAATTTACAGAAGTTTAAAAAACCACATAAAATATATCCTTAATTAGAAATATTTGTACTAGCTAGCTACTATACATATGTTCTTTTTCCCACTCTCTAAGTCGTTTGAAGGTATCCTCCGTCGCAAGCTGGCTCTCCGGATCGTAGAAATCGCCCAAATGGTTGCAGACATCGCGGCGGATGAAGCGGCAAATATCTGCACACAAGTTTAGTATGGTTCGATCGTCGAACCGGTTCGCTACAACTGGAACGGACGGGATCTGTTTCAGAAGGAATACACATTGTTATAGTTAGGAAAGTTATAAAAGATCTTATAATGTGTGAAAAGATATTTTCTCTCGACTTACTTCTTCAAACTTTGTAGTGTATCTCCCGTTGAGTCTAAGCATCTCGCATACGTAGTATCCGCATAAATTAGTCTGTGGTGGTTGCTTAAAACACTATGTTGAAAAAAATTGTATACTTCAATATTTTGAGTGAAACAAGTATATGTAAGAAATGTCGGAACAAGAGACATGTAATTACCGGCCATCTTGTCTTCACGAGAAGCTTCTTCTTTTGTGGATTATTGATTGGTCCACCGTGGTCTACGTAATATCTGTGTGCTCTATAAAGACAAAACAATTATTTGAGTCAATTATGTGTATTCGAGAGTACAATAGCCAACATTTAGTAAATGGTGCATAACAGGACTTACAAATTTAATATAACGAGAAACTCTGTAAATGTTTCCTCGCCATAGTGCGCCGGATCCAGCACTACGGCCAGGTGGTCCCGTGGATATATCAGAAAAAGTATGTAATGATCGCTGCAAAGAAGATATGTTAGTTGTATGTGATATCGTACTAAAACATAAGTACTACAGAAGAATCATAACGTACCGCAGCGCGTAAGGGACGAAGAGGACAGTTTTGTCTTTGTGCGCAACCATCGCTCTGCCCAAGTACAGTGCTACGCCGACCATCTTTTTCTTGTGCATTTTTTCGACGACCTCTTTTTTCTCGGACGTCGTTTTACCTTTGAGCTCAGCGGAATCTGCACGAATATTCACCGTGTGTTCCGTCCAGCAAACCCTTGTTGGGTTTATGTATCCTACTGGATGGTTGGCCTTTTCAGCGGCGTGGAATTGCATCCTAAGTAATAAAGCGGGTAATTTATCAGAAGTTAGTTAGCAAATGAATTAATATATGACATTAATTACGAATGACTTACAGGCAAAATGCAGCAACGAGATTTATATCCATTTTGTCCAGCTTGAATAATGCGTGAAGGTCGTTGAAATCGATTACCAGCATCCCATTTGGGCCACTGGTGAAAGCGTTATCCGGGACCTTCACAGTAATCATGCCCAGGCCTTTTTTAGATGCCTTCAGATACCAGTCATGCATCAGCCTCATTTCCCAAGGCAGGCCTTCCATGAGCTTCGGGGGCAGGAACGGCTTCCCGTGCACGTACTTTGTTGGCACCTCGTCGGAAGTCCAGTTTTGCAGGTCCTCCATTTGATTTTTCACCGATTTTTGTGAATCCGACAAATGTGGAGTTTCATCCTGCTTCTTGTCAGTCGACGCTCTCCCCCTGAAAGCCTGGAATACTAACCTTTCCTCGTATACGGCCATTTTTTCCTTATCATAAGTTGACCTAATCATTGTCGGGATAAGCCGACGAGGTTCAAGCTTGGTCGGACTTGGAAGACTTGCGCTTCTCATAAGAGGCCTTTCAGGTAGCGCCAATGCAGACTGTGGTGTCAGAGGAGGTTGTTCTGCTTGGACTTCAGGGGCTGATAGATGTGGTGAACCTGGACCTAAAGGATTAGGGGAGGACGGATGTGGGGAGGCAGGCCTATTAGTTGGCGAATCTTGCCCTGGTGGAGAAGGTGGTGCAGGCGCAGCAGCTATCTTTGGAGCCGGCGGGCGTGGGGTTGAAGGCGATGGACCGACCAGCAGTATATCTCGTCGATGCCATAGTATCAACTGATTCACCGCATCCCCAAGCAATTGTATCCCGTCCGGTGTTGGAATATCTATCTCTAAACTGGTATGCTCTGCATGCACCTTGGCCACTTGGACCCTTGCATATTCTTCAGGGATTAGCGTGTTCTGAATTTGGCGCCCTGGTATCGCAAGCCCTGTACCCACCTCCTTTGTCTTCCCGGCCCTTCCTATCGGCACGAGCAGGCTGCACGGCGTCGGGCCAGTTATGTTGTCTACTGGATAAGGTGCGGTGTCCACTGACCCGACACTGCTTGGCACCTGTACTGTGGGTTCTTCGGATTGCTGGAACAAGTGCGGGAAGGCTTGACGATTTTGAGCAACAAGAGAGTAGAAATGTTGTTCAACTTGTTTTGCTATCCTCTCTTCCAATTTCTGTTTGTACCTGTCCCGTTTCTTATAACCCTTAGCTTCCTCCGGAAACCCTTCCTTCCAGCTCGTCCTTGACGATAGGCCCCTTACTCGTCCGGAATGTTCAGGGTTGCCTAATGCAGCTGTTAGTTGATCATGTTCTCTCTTGGCAATGAATTCCCCTGTTTTCTCTTTTTCCGCAATGTCCTTAAGACTACTGGTCACACGCTCGATATCCGGATCCTCGAACTGGATCTCTCCCGCATCGGTGACTTGCCCTGTGCTCCGTGCCCAAACCCAGTTTTTGCTTCTTTCCTTTAGGGCATCTACAAGCAGGGGCTTGCCTTGGGCGGCAAACTTCTCTTCAGTTGCTCGCCACTTCTCTACGTGGCCATCGTAGCCGCTCGAGCCCAACCGGTGCGGGTATTTGTTCCTTTTAGCTAGATCGGACATCTTTTTCCTCCGCGCTAAGGCTTCCGGGCTAGTCATCTTTGCCACAAAGGTGTCCCATTCGGCGGGCGTAATACCACCGTAGTCGGCGAATGGAGTCTTGTTCTGTTGCACGTAGTGAGTGTTCAAGTCCGATTTCCACTGCCTCCACCGATGCGCCATCGTTTTTAGGGCAAATTCTTTTCCCATAGCCTCTGAACCAGGCGGATAGACAAGCCACTTCTGTAACTCGTTCCACATGAAGTTCTTCATGTTGTCATCCACCTGCTCCCAGGAATCTACATTCAAAGGGCCGTGCGTTCTGGCCACCACACCGCAGGTGGTGCTGAATTTAGTCATTGCTACCTTGGGCTCTACTGGTTTCCCATCCTGGTTCAAAGAGGTGATGTAGTATGTCTCCTTGGGGGTTTGTGTCTTACTTCTCTTAGCACGTCTTCTCTTTTGACCGGACGTTTCTCCGGTGTCGGTTTCTACCGGACCGGACGTTGCCGTGTCCGTCTCGGCTTCGGCTATTACGGCAGACTTGGCAGCCTTTCTTTTTGTGTGGCGTCTTGTTTTCATCTGCTCGTACATCAGAAAAAGTTAAACGCGACCGAGAGTGAGACGGCTTAGTTTATAACACTACAACTCGACTTACTGCTTCCTCCATAGGGATGTAGTCAGGGTCTTCTTCAACCGGTGGTGCTGGCGTAACTTCGACATGGCACATCGGATCACTTGGTGTCTGCCATGTGCCTTCGCTCGAAACCTCTTGCGTTGGTTCGACGTTGGGTGCATCGGAGGGAGCTTTCTCGGTCGACATTTGATCTACGGTTGGTCGTAACACAATTAATTTTATTATCAACTTATTTTAACTAAAATACCAGGCGGAAGAAATATTATACATAATATTAACATTTTTAGAGTATTAAAATTTGGAGCAAATATACATAAAGAAACATCTAATTTACAAACATCACATATATTATACATATATTTACAAACAATGCTAATATTATGTATAATACAAATATTATGTATATTAAAAAATGCTAAAATCATACATATATTAAAAAATGCTAAATATATATTAAAGTATATTATACATATATACATAAATAAACATCTAATTTACAAACATCACATATATTATACATATATTTACAAACAATGCTAATATTATGTATAATACAAATATTATGTATATTAAAAAATGCTAAAATCATACATATATTAAAAAATGCTAAATATATATTAAAGTATATTATACATATATACATAAATAAACATCTAATTTACAAACATCACATATATTATACATATATTTACAAACAATGCTAATATTATGTATAATACAAATATTATGTATATTAAAAAATGCTAAAATCATACATATATTAAAAAATGCTAAATATATATTAAAGTATATTATACATATATACATAAATAAACATCTAATTTACAAACATCACATATATTATACATATATTTACAAACAATGCTAATATTATGTATAATACAAATATTATGTATATTAAAAAATGCTAAAATCATACATATATTAAAAAATGCTAAATATATATTAAAGTATATTATACATATATACATAAATAAACATCTAATTTACAAACATCACAAATATTATACATATATACATAAATAAACATCTAATTATGTATAATATATGAAATGGCTTAATTAATACATATATTATTTTATATGTATATGTATATTCAATATATATATGTATATGTATACATATGTATATTCAATATGTATACATATGTATATTCAATATATATATGTATTAATTTTTCATCACTTCACATATCACAAATTTTTCATATATCACAAATTTTTCACAGAACACATTCACATATCACAAATTTTTCACATAACACATTCACACATTCACACATTCACATTTCATCACTGAATTCACATCACATAAACTAACCACAGACGGCGGCGGTCGGTTGATCAGTGGCGGCGTTGATCGAGGCCGGTGTCGGCGAGAGAGAGAGAGAGCGGCGGCTAGTGGGTCGAGGCTCGGCGGTCGGGGAGCGGCGGCGGTCGGCGCTCGGCGGTCGGGGAGCGGCGGCGGTCGGCGCTCGGCGGTCGGTGAGGACGGCGGCGACCGGGTCGAGGGCGGCGCGCGGGGCGGTGGGAGGAGGCGTCGGGGTCGAGGGCGGAGCGCGGGGCTGTGGGAGGCGGCGTCGGTGAGGCCGGCGGCGTCGGGGAGCGGCGGCGGTCGGCGCTCGGCGGTCGGGGTCGGTCGGTGAGGAGGGCGGCGCGCGGGGATGGGCGGCGCGGCGGGGGCCGGCGGCGATGGGGGGGCACAGATCTGGGGGGGGGGGGCTTGAGGCCGGCGGGCGGGAGGACGCCGAGAGAGACAGAGATGGGCGGCGGCGCACGGCGGCTTAGAAAATTTCGGCAGCCTGGCGGCAGAGATCTGGACTCGTCGGGGACTTAGAAAATTTTAGGGATCCCGCGCGACTATATATAGGTTCCAATTATCCCGTGCGGGCGGCTTAAGAGCCCGCACGCAAAGATATCTTTCCGTGCGGGCCGCTTAAACCGCCCGCACGGAAATAAATCTTTCCGTGCGGGCCGCTTAAACCGCCCGCACGGAAATATGTCTTTCCGTGCGGGCCTCTTAAACCGCCCGCACGGAAAGACATATTTCCGTGCGGGCTCTTAAGCCGCCCGCACGGGATAATTGACGCCCTTATTTTAAAACTGTAAAACTAAAAAAGATATGAATACTAAAATATTTATTAACATATTAATTATTCCATTTATTAATTGTCCCATGTAAAATTTAACAAATATGAATGCACATGCTAACATATCAATGTAAAAAAATTCAATCAATATAAATTCGTCACATATTAATATATTAACATATAAAACCACACGTTCACTGGTAACCGCCCGCACGGGATAATCGCCACCCTTATATTTATAAAAAATATCAATGCACATATTAATTTTAGTAATATGTACATGTACATACTATTTTATTAACTAACATATTAATTGTTCCATTTATTAATTACTCCATGTAAAATTATAAAACTAAAAAAATATCAATGCACATATTAATTTTATTAATTAATGTAAATACTATTCCATTTATTAATTATTCCACGTGAAATTATAAACCTACAAAAATATCAGTTCAAATATTAATATATCAATGTAAATTGATCACATATTAATATATCAATTGATCACATATTAATTAATTAACATATTGATCATCCACAGAAATACCATAAGTTCGATATACTTATATACATTCAGTCGTAATACCATAATTAAGTTTGATACATTCGCTAGCAAAAACATATTGTACACGAAAAACAAACTAACGTTTCATAATTTTTGGATTAACATCCTTCCGCACGGATGCAAACTTTGATTCGTCGAGGACACTCTCAATGTGTTTCATCCGCGTAGGAAGATCTGTGAATAACTCAATGGCATCGTATTGATTATAATCGCGTGCGTCTTGAATGTTGTCAATACCAATGATGTGTTGGTTGCCCGGTACAATAATGTCCATCTTTTCATCGGAAGGATCCTTCACGTAAAAAACCTGTGCAACACGCTCGGCAAGGACCCATGGATCATCCTTGTGTCCAATTTTACTCCGTTCAGCACACGTAAATCCAAATTTATCTACCATGCTGTCTTTCACCCATTGGCATCTGAGAACAGGGATCTGAATATTTAAACCGTAGTCAAGTTCCCATATTTCTTGTATGATCCCGTAGTAAGACTTGTTCTGCCCTGTTGCGTCCAACGCTACGACACGAACCCCACTGTTCTGCGCTGAGCTTTTCCTATCTTTGCTGTTTGTGTAAAAAGAATATCCTCCGATATCATACCCTTGCCATGAGGTCACAAGGCTTGTTGGGCCAGCTGCAAGTCTTTCTATCGTTTTTTCCTCGATTGAATCTCCACACGGTAGCTTTTGATCCTTCAGCCACTGGGGAAACGTGTTCTTCTGTTCTTTCGAAACCCAACCGTCGGATCGCCCAGGATTGCATGCTCTGATATCGGAAGTGTGTTGCTCAATGTAGGGCGCAACGATGGCGAGTTGTTGAAGAACACTGCTGTGTGCATCTGATACCGCTTTGTAATCGTTGTCGTAGAAGCATTTTCTTCCCACAGTACCCTTCCCAGATAACCTTCCATCATGTCGAGGCACCGGTATCCCAATGGGGTTGGCATCGCTCATATAATCTAGGCAACACTCGACAACCTCCTCAGTTGTGTAACCCTCTATCATCGAGCCCTCCGGATGAGCACGATTACGGACATACCCTTTCAGAACGGCCATGTATCGCTCGTACGCCCACATTTGATGTAGGTATAGAGGACCAAGTTCAATAATTTGAGGGACAATGTGAACAATGAGATGTTCCATCATGTCCCAGTACGATGGAGGAAAAAACATCTCTAGCTGGCAAGCGGTCTCGACTGCGAATTTCTGAAGGGGTCCTAATTCTTCTGGATCAAAAACTTTCTGTGAAACTCGATTAAAAAAATAGCACAGCTTTGTTATCACTACCTTGGTGTGCACTGGTTTCACCGCCCTTATAGCGATAGGGAGGAATACCGTAAGCATCTTATGACAGTCGTGAGCGTTGTATCCAGAAATCGACAAATCTTTCATTGATACTAGTTTCCGGATATTCGATGAGAATCCAGTCGGCACTTTCAATCCACGAAGACATTGACAGAAAGCTTTTTTCTCTTCTGGTGACATTGAGTAGCATGCCGGTGGAATCTCAATCTTACCATTCGTTAGCTCTATCGGGTGGAGATCTTTCCTTATGCCCAAATTGACCAGGTCGTTACGTGACTTCAACCCATCCTTTGTTTTACTTGGGATGTCAAGTAAAGTCCCGATGGTGCTGTCGAACACGTTCTTCTCGAGGTGCATGACATCGATGGCATGGCGAATCTCCAGGTCTTTCCAGTACGTCAGGTACTTGAAAAAGATTGAATGTTTCTTGAAGGGCAGCGTGTTTTCTACCACTTCTTTCTTCCTCTTGCCTAAAGCTGTCTTTCCCTTGCCGAACACGACCTTTATGTTTTTTGTCAGCTTAAACACCGTGGAACCATCCTTTGCTTCGGGGGCAGTACCTTCCTCAACAGTTTTGTCAAAAAAGGTAGCCATCGCACGATACCTATGCTTTTGTGGTAAGAAACGACGATGACGCATGTAAACTAACTTTTTTGACGAGGTCAGGTATATGTACGATGTGTTGTCCAGGCATATAAGACATCCGGTCTTTCCTTTAATCTGTCCTGAGAGAGAAAAATTTGCTGGTAGATCGTTTATAGTAACGAATATGATAGCACGCAGAGTAAAATGCTCCTGTCGGTACGCATCAAACAATCGTACACCCTCTTCCCACATTTCTTGCATATCCTCCATCAAAGGTTCAAGAAACACGTCTAGATCGATGCCAGGCTGTTTTGGCCCTTGTATAAGGATAGTCAACAAAATATACTTTCGCTTCTGACATAACCATGTCGGAAGGTTATACATGGTGAGCAGAACAGGCCAAGTGCTGTGCGAGCTGCTTAGATCACCAAACGGATTCATTCCATCCGTGCTCAACGCAAACCTTACATTTCTCGGATCATTTGCAAATTCTGGATGCTTCGAATCAAAGTTTCTCCATTGTCGAGCATCGGCGGGGTGTCGAATCATACCATCTGTTTTCCGACCCTCTTGATGCCATCTCATCAACTCGGCGTCGGCGGGGTTCGAGAACAATCGCTTCATGCGATCTTTCACTGGCAAGTACCACATCACCATGGCCGGAATCTTTTTTCCTGGCTCAACCAATGTATTTGGTTCGGCAACAGCACTATCGGTGGCACTGTTATCCTTTTTGTACCTACTCGCCCCACAAGTTGGACACTTCTCCAAGTCAGCGTATTCATTGCGATAAAGTACACAGTGATTAATACATGCATGGATCTTTTCCACACCAAGTGATAATGGACATATCAGTTTCTTGGCTTGGTAGGTGTTAGCTGGCAACAAGTTAGGCTTAGGAAGTATAGCTCTAAGGAGACCCATCAATTCATTAAAACTAGTATCAGACCAGCCGTGCCTGGCCTTCAATCTAAGAAGTTCTAGCACCGAACGCAACACTGTATACTGCATGTCACATCCCTTTGATTGATCGTACAAAAGATCTTTCGTTGATTTCTGCAACGCCTCCCAATTATTTAAATCTTTTGCTTTCTCTGTTAGGACCTCTGGTTCAGCGTGCCGCAACATATCCTCAAGATCAAGATCAATATCAACCTCTGCGGCGTCAAAACCAGTGCCGCCAAAATCACCAGTCATTTGACGAGACATGTCATCAATTATAAAATCCTCTGCCTGATCGAACCAAATATCACCAATCTCTACAGGAGGGGCGACTTCCCCGTGATAACTCCAAACTGTATATTTCTCCACAAATCCACGCTGAATTATGTGTCCCAGGATTACATCCGGATCTTTCCACATCTTCTGATTCTTGCAATCCACGCATGGACAAAAAATATCCTTCCTACTCTCTCTCAAAGCGTGTGTCTTAGCCTTGTCAATAAATGTTGATGCTTCTCTCATGAACACCGGATGAGTTCTCCGTGTCTCATACATCCATGTCCGATCCATCTAAAAAATTCACAGCATTAATTAATATTATATTGCCGGTGTTTTCTAAATAAACAAATTAAACTTAATTCATACTTTTTAACTAAAACCTCATTCACAACAAATAATAATACGGAGACAATATTAGCTACCAAAAAATGGTTCAATCAAAAAAATAAAATATTTGACCTACAAATTACATACATATATAGCACAAAGTACCAATTCGCACAAGTTTACATATCTTCGCATTCAACCAATGAAATTTTACAAAAACGGAAGCAAATGAAGGAGATGATCGAACACATTACCTTTTATATTGATTTCAATCGAAGATTTTAACTCTACCAAAAGAAAATGCCTATTTTTGGAGAGAGAAACCGAGTTAAAATAAATTCAAATATCTTCACATTAAACCAATAAAAACTTTTAAAAGTGGAAGCAAATGGAAGAGAAGATCAAACATGGTACCTTTTGTATTGATTCCAATTGAAGAATACAAGTTGAAAACCTTCCCCCCTATAATTGCATTTTTTTGGAGAGAGAAAACCCAAGTTCAAAGTGGCACTGTCGGGGGGTGGGAGCTGTTTTATAGTGCATCATCGCGTGCGGTTCACCTAACGAACCGCACGGGATAATCATTATCCCGTGCGGGTTCTTAAGAGGACCGCACGGGATAAGCATTATCCCGTGCGGGTTCTTAAGCGGACCGCACGGGATAATCTTATCTCGTGCGGTCGGCTTAAGGAAGCCGCACGCGATAATGAGTTATCCCGTGCGGTCGGCTAACTTATTATCGCGTGCGGTTCAACAGCCGGCCCCCTCGGGACCGGTTTTTCCAGGCGCGACCACTTATGGCCCGCCTGGAAACTGTTGGGGGCCTCGTCCAGAAAGCCCCTTTCTGTAGTAGTGGGAGTCACGCGCAGTCCTGCACTTGTGCTGGTGCGAGTGACTGGCGGCGCTCACATCATGCATCGGCTCCCCGAGTCACGATGGGAGAGCATCGGAGGATCGACTGGAGCACGAGCCGAGGTGGTCAGTAACACTACTATCAAAATAAATTTTTTCAAACGGTCAAAATCGATTTTTATATGCGGTTATCCGGCTCGCATGCATAAAAAAATCTACGAAAATCACCATTTTTTCATGCGGGTAGCACAACCATATGCAAAATTGAAATTTTTGCATGCGGTCTTCTAAACCAACCGCGTGCAAAAATATTTTCGGCGAAAAAAAAATCCAAAAAAAACCTAGCCGTCCCACCACACGCCAGCCGCACGCTCCTGCCGCCATCGCTCTCAAGGGCGGGGACGACGGATCTTCCCGCCGGCCGCTCGCTCCCGCCTGCTGTGGCCCATCGTTGCCACTCACCGACGCACCTGCCCGCCTACCGTCGCGCGCCTCCTGCCTCCACCGTCGGATCCACGCGGATTCGGGCCAGGGACAGTCGCCGCCGCCGAATTCGGGCGAGGNGCGAGGGACGGCCGCCGCTGCCGCCCGTCTGCTCGCCGACGTGCTTGCCTGCCCGCCGTTGTGCTCCTCTCGCCTCCGCCGCCGCCCGCTCTCCCGAGGTCGAGGGCGGCGGATCCTCCGTCGTCGACCCTCCTTACCGCCACCGCTGCGCCTCCCTGCTGTTGCCCGCCCAACCAACGCCCGCCCGTCGTCAGTAGTCGCTGCTATCGGCCGTCGCGGGTGCCGAGCCCACCGCCGCTGCCTGCCGCCGGCTGCTGAGAGAGAGGAGAGGAGGAAAGGAGGAGAGAGAGAGGACTGAGAGGGAGGAGGAGAAGATAAGGTTGTTAGTGAAAAATTTTGAACTGAAGAAGAGGGAAGAGAAGGCATATCAGACTTCTAGGCAGATCCTTAAGAGGCCCGCATACAAAAATCGATTTTCTCATGCGGGCCTCTTAAGAGGTCCACCTATAAAAATAAGCTTATTTTTGTATGTGGCCCCTTAAAAGGTTTGTTTATGAAAATCGATTTTTGTATGTAGGCCTCTTAAGAAGCCACATGTAAAAATGCTCGTTTGATTTTGTAGATGCGGTCAGTTATTATTTATCTGTATCGTAACGAGTGTCTCGTTCGAAAAAAAATCGTTTATGTAGCAGTGTAATTTGGGTCGGCCAAAAAAGCTGCCGGCGTCGTCTTGAATCACGTACGCCAAGTACGGGTTACCAGCGTCATCGGGCGTCGCTGGCTCGTCGCTTGGGGAAAAAAAAACACTGCCTAACCACGTGATTAGGTCGGCCATGAGAAATTGACGTGGGAGACTGGGAGCCCATCTCATCTTACATTTTGAGCCTACTTTAAACGTTTGCACTTGGCTGTGGACAAACCCAGCCAGATGGCACTTGATCCAGCGGCATGGGACTTTGATCCTACGGCTGTAAAGAGTTGATGATGTGGCTTAATGTGAAGGCCTGTTTTATAGAAGTTAATGCTTATAGTGGGTTCTCACTATATATGAAGAAAGGATAGGAGAAGGATATAAGCAGAGTCACAGAGGAACATGCATATAGGATGCATATATCTAGAATCTGTAAACTTGTAAAACGACAAATTGTCTAATTCTCCCCTGCTAGGCTTGATTTATGTGGCTAGGCCAATCAATGATGCATTGATGCATGATGCAAGTAGAAAAATGTTGACAACGGTGCATGGGACAAATCAACTAATCCTATCTTACTAAAAAGTTACAACCCACTAAATCCTAAAACTCAACATGTAAAAATGTCACATAATCATCCACTAACAATTATTATAACATAAACGTTACGCAAGCATGTTATATTATCTATATTTTTTAAACTTATTAAAATTAAAATAAAGCATGTTAAATCATCATCCCATTTAATTCATATAATATTTCAATATATCTCTTCATTATTTTTATAATATCCTATATACCTATATAATTCATTCTCATTTAGTTAATGCTATTTCTCTCTTCTCTCATTAAGCCTTATCATATCATTTATTTTTAGCTCTTAGATGATTAATCTATGGTCCAAATTATCTCCCTTCTTTTCTTTTCTTATAAAGTTACATCACCTTACTTTTATATTTAAATCATCATTCTATATGTTTTTTAAATTATCATAAATCACATCAATTTATATAAGCTTATATTGTCTAGCTGTCATACTAAACTTTCGCAGCAACGCGTGGAGTTTCATCAGTTAATTAGATAGGATTGCTGGATGTGAGGAGCCTTATAACAAGTTTTATAGTGAAAGTGGATTCTACCTCTAAATTGAGCCATATCATTCACTTATTAATTAAGAGATAACAAGTATAACATATCATCTCTATTACACAAACTCTAATAATTTACTTTAATTAGTTCACTCTCACATCTTCTTATAATTTTCTTGGATATTGTGTAGAGGTTGTCTCTCACATAAGATGTGACTCATTATCTCCCTCCTAACTTTTCTCTTTCATCTCATCGCCTAATCCCATGTAACAAATTAGAGGCAACATCTAGAGGCTTATAACACTTGCTCTTACACGTCACCATCGGAAGCTAGCTCCTCATGGTTGACCTACTAATAAACTTCGTTCTCATTGCAGGTATTGCTGATTGAACGAGGAAGCATCAAAATGCGTAGTGGAGTCGTGTAGTGCCTAAACTTTAGCTACAGACTACTACTAATAATTCAACTGAATCACTAAAGATTTAATTGCTGACAGATGTTCTAACTCTATGCTATATACATTTGCCGATTGTAAAATGGACCTTTCCCAACTCATGTCTGTTGGTGAAAATAGTCCATCATGTAGTTACACCTACCATTTTTCAAATCATGGTTCATGAGTATTAATTACACAAATATGTTTATGTTTCCAACATTATTTTAGTGAGCCCAAGATTTGTGGGACATAGTTCACTCACACACAGAGCCCGACCTTGTGGGCTAGGACTGTAAAAAAAAAAGCTTAAGGCTTGTGAGCTGCTTGAGCTTGACTCGTCCTAGGATTGATTCGAGCTCAGGTTGAGCTCTAGACGAATCGAGCCCAAGTCTATGCCAAAGCTTACAACCTTTGTCGAGCTGAGCTCGAACTCCTAACGAGCCTAACAATATATGATTTTTATTGTCTATTTAAAAGTAAATTTCACAAAACTACAGATTCTTTGGTCAAATTATCACAAAACTACAGATTCAAGGTAATGTATCACATAACTATAGATTTAACAATAAATTTATCACAAAACTGCAGGTTTAAAGCTAAGTATCATAAAACTACATATTTAATAATAAAATTATCACAAAACTATAGATTTTAGGGTTTAAATCTTTAGCACTAATGTTATGTTGGACTTATAAATGTTCAAAATTTGTGATTAAATTATCATTAAACCTATAGTTTTGTGATAATTTTGTTACTAAATCTGTAGTTTTGTGATAAATTTAGTGTTAAATCTATAGTTTTGTGATACATCATGTTAAATCTGTAGTTTTCTAATAATTTGATCAAAGTAACAGTTGTAGTTTTATGAAATTTACTCTTTATTTAATAAACTAGTATAGATAAATATGCCATTTGTACGCATTTACACAATGAAGTAAAGCTTATATTTCAATCATATATTTATCTTATTTTTTTTCTTCACTTTCATTAATGTGATTAATTAAAAATATGATTATATTGGCCATATCGAACATCTTGTAATACCCACCACAAACATGATTAGGATCATTATAAATATTGCGAACAGATGAGGGAATAGGTGGTATGGCATTAGTAACAGCGGGCTATATGTGGATTAGTGGCTTGATAATGGTGCAAAATAGAATTATTAGTGATGGGATCAATTTTGTGCATCGGGACTAGTGCACTGGTCTGACCGAACCAGGGCTCGGTCTGACCGACGGTTAGACTCGTGGTTGAACCGGCCTGGTGGCCGGTTAGACCGGTGGAGGGGGATGGGGTTGGACCAGCCTGATGGCCGGTTAGACCGGTGGTAGGGGAGCCGGTCAGATAGGATGCAAAGCTAGGGTTTGCCTCGCTCCCGGTGTTTTGTATCGTGTGATCACCCGCTCTATCGGCCATGAGATAACTGAATTTGGAACTCAAAATAGATTCAACCTTCCTATCAATGAAAGAACTCATAGAAGCCTCTAACTTATTGTTAAAAGTAGCGATTATAGATTGATCTATGGAACTTGCTACAAATTGCTGAATAGGAAGGGATACGTCATTGGGATTTACCTCATTGGAGAGAATTCGGGGTAAAGGGTCGGTCTTTCATGAAATCCCTTGATGGGTCTTCATGTAGCTCGCAAGAACCGCCTCGAACTTATTTTGCTTCTCGAGTAATTGGTGCTGCTCCTCGAACAAATCCTCCACGGGCATGATGTTGCTCGGATATACCTCACCGTGCTTGGTCATAATGTTGATGTAGTCATTCCCTAGTGGAGTCGCCAAAAATCTTGTTTGCATCCTTTTTGGTCACACCACATATCATGATGAAAACACTTAATGCTTTGCGGTGATACGGAGTCATCAACTAGCTCGATCTAGACAAATCTAAACCAAGATGAGTTTTGTAAGATTAAACTGGCTAGCTGAGCCGATTTAGATAAAATAGGAATAAATACCCGTTTCATGGGCAGAACAGAAGGTTTCGGAACAAACCTATAATATGGATTCACACTCTCGCGGCGAGTACGGACAACTTTCAGTGCAAACCACAAAGATGAACAAGAACTAGACTAGAACTAGGCAAAAAGTAAATGCGATATTGAAAAATTGACTTGATTGGCTAATTGTGTTGGAAGTAGATTGTGTGTTCAATTGAACCTGCCATGACCCTTATAAAGATATTGGTCTTGCCTCCTACAAGTAGAAGCGAAATCGGGTTGGGTTGAGTCAGGTCGAATCTCACCCTTTTCATATCCTAACCCACATTTTATATTCAGACTCGGGTTAGACACCAATAGTATCGAATACGGATACAAGCACAGATAATATCAGGCATAAATGTGGAACGAATACGTATCAAGACGGATATGACCACTATCGGTTACGAATACCTATTTGAATATCAAGCCAGAGCAACAACCATCTATACCATATAACCATATAGACAATAGCCATTCAACCATCCCATATATCTATAATTTGACTATATTAAACTATTAGGGGCTTAAGATGTACGAGCAATTCAGCAATGAACAATCGATTTTTAACTGATTTGTGATGAGCTGCTGACTTCCTGTTCCTGAAGAGATGAGGATGTGAGTAATGGCCTTTGGATTTCGGCTGCCAGCAAAGGAAGCCAGGGGGGTGCTAGGATGGAGCCAAGGAGGATGCAACAGGTGTCCGGCGGACTCGTGACAGGCGCAAGCCACGCAGAGGCGGTGGCGGCGGCTCAACAGGCGCAGCAGGCGGCGATGCGACGAGTGCTGCACCGGGGGCGTTCGCAGTCTCGGCGTCGGCACTCAGTGGCTGTGCATTTGTCTCCAAAATAGATTTGGATCCCCTCTTTCCTGGTCCAAGGATTAGTTAACAATAATTAGTATTTTTGGCTGTTGGGTTTGTTAGGCATGGTTTACTGGTTGGTGGTGGTCAGTGTACTAGTGGGCCTTTTGGCCATTATTGCTTTATTGGGTCAGGAATGTTATCCGGGTATTATCCGGATATTTACCCGTATTTTTTATCGGATAATTCATATCATCATATATCATACTTCCGAACCTGATCTCATATCCTATAAAAAATACCTATATACAAACCCGCTACCCGTAAGAACTCTATGTTACCCGAATATTTGACTTGAAATAATAAGGCCGGGCGGTGGTCGGGAAATACCCGCTCCATTTTCACCCCTACCTACAAGACCTCATTCCCGTCTTACTCGGGATAAAGATCAATTAGAGCTCAGAAAACCTCAACCCAAACAAGAAAACCTGAGACCTGATAAAACTGGACTCGAAGTCGAACTCAGCCGGTCATGTGACCGATCAAACCGATCCCACACCGTCGGTCACACTGGTCCCATGAAAAAAACTTGCTCCTAACCAAGTTCGACAATTTTTTTTATTTTGTGTTTAGGTGTAAAATTTGAATGTTAATAGATCCAACAGGAGATGAAAATGACAAATCAAAGGTCATGCTAGTAGTGCTGTGGTTATCTCACCACATCTTGGTTGCTACTCCACTTGCTAGTCGTGCCAAAATATCCTTCGTCCTCGCCCGGCCCAGTTGCAAATTAACCTGTATCTCAAGTTCTCTACACAGACTACATAAGGCCACTAGGGCCAGGTCGCCGGCACGGGACGGGATCACAGGACGCAGAAACATCCAGGAAACGAAACCACGAGTCCATGAGCCTTGTTGCTCGCTAAGTTGATATATATTTCTGTTGCGGCTCGTCTTCCAATCCTCGTCATATTTTACCCTGCTTTGCTCTGCCACTCGGTCGCCACAGCTCGCAGGACAATAGCATGGCGCTCGCTCTCGCTCACCTCGTCCTTGCCGCCGCATTGCCGCTACTCTTCGTCTCCCGTGCAGGTAACGGACAAAAGCCTGTTGCTTTGGTGAATACTAGCCCGCGTGCAGTTGCAGCTCTGTATCAACGGCACTGACGTCGTGTGGTGTTCTGCTTTACACTACAGATGCGGGTGAGGTGGGCGTGTGCTACGGGAGGGACGCGAACAATCTGATGAGTCCACCGGCCGTGGTGAACCTTCTCAACGCAAACGGCATCACCATGGTAAGGATCTATGACGCTGACCCAACTGTGCTAAAAGCGCTGGCCAACCAAAACATAAAGGTGATGGTGGCGATGTCCAATAAAGATCTGGCTTCTGGCGCTGGCCAAGATCCGAATAGTGCGCTCAATTGGGTGAACAACAACGTGGTGCCATACTACCCGGCTACGCAGATTAACGGTGTAGCCGTGGGGAACGAGGTGTTCCAGCAAGCACCTGGCCTGACCTCACAGCTGCTACCGGCCATGAGGAACGTGCAGGCGGCGCTGGCGAGCCTAGGCCTCGCCGACGCCATAAAGGTATCGACGCCCATTAGTTTCGATTCGGTCAAAGTGTCATTCCCGCCATCCGCAGGTGTGTTCCAAGATAATATCGCCCAATCAGTGATGAGTCCTATGATTGACTTCTTGCAACAGACCAACTCATATCTCATGGTCAATTTCTACCCATATATTGCTTGGGCTAGGTCTAATGGTAAAATCTCCCGCGATTACGCTACATTTGGCCCCAACGCAACTCCTGTGGTCGATCCAATGAGCAACATCGCGTATTCTAGCCTCTTTGACGCTCAGCTAGATGCTGTTTACTATGCTATAAACCAGCTTTCTGGTGGTAGTCTGAGGGCCTCCATGGCCCAAGCAAGACAGGGGCGCCCGACACCAAGGGTGCCCGTCGGATGTTCGGAATGTGGGCATCCCTCCTATGGTAAGCTGCCCCCGTTGGCCACAGAAGATGATGTCGAAGTGGACGTGGCTACAAAAGCCAACGCCCAGGCATTCAACAATGGTATTATCAGACGTGCGCTGTTCGGAGCCCCCGGTAAGCCTGATGTCTCTGTGTACATCTTTGCTCTTTTCAACGAGAATGAGAAGGCCGGAGCATCTGTAGAACAAAACTTTGGCCTGTTCTACCCGGACGGGACACATGTTTACCCGGTTGACTTTCACGGTGTTGGTGTTTGTCCCACGAAGACGAGCTGGTGCGTGGCGAATTCAGCAGTTGGGAACACCCGGCTGCAAGCGGCATTGGACTGGGCATGCAGTAACGGTGCGGACTGCAGTGCTATCCAACAAGGCAAAGCATGCTTTGCACCAAACACCTTGGTCGCACATGCATCTTACGCGTTTAACGACTACTACCAGCGCAAGGGACAGGCCAGCGGTACGTGCGACTTCTCCGGTGCTGCTTCTATTGTCTACAAGCCATCACCAAGTTAGTTTCCTCTCCATACTTAAAAGTTTTAGGATATTGTTTGTGCATGCATCCATTTCTTATTCACTATTTGTTAACTGAAATTTATAAAGGCATTTGCGACCCGAATCCAAGCTGGTGCGTTGCGAAACAGGAGGTTGGGGACACACGTTTGCAGAATGCGCTAGACTATGCATGTGGTAGTTGCGCAGATTGCAGCGCAATACAGCCCGGTGCCCAGTGCTTTGACCCTGACACCAAGGTAGCGCATGCGACCTATGCATTCAATGACTATTATCAAACTGTTGGCCGGGCCAGTGGCTCGTGTGACTTTAACGGTGCTGCTATAATTGTCAAACAACAACCAAGTGAGTTCTCGTCCATGTCTGAATGCATTCAATTAATATATCTGATACCACGGATCACATTCTTGCCTGAACAATGATTGAACACTTCCGCTTCATGAGCAGTAAATGGTTCTCACAGGTGCTCCTCGTTTAATCATATTTTGCAGAGATTGGAAACTGCGTACTCCCACCAAACAACGCTTGAACTGAACAGCCTCTACAGAAGACTGGGAGGTAAGAGGATGGGATTGAAGAATAAGTCCATATTCCCTAAAAGAAAGAATAAGTCCATATTATGGTCAAATAAAAATAAGGACTATATTGTGTTTATTCCGGTTTGGAATTTTAAGTACGTCATAAATGTATCGTGCACTCCTATTGAAATGAATGATATTATTTCACAGTTAAACATTCCAGAGAATTATATGCACATGTACTCCTGCTGGCTAATGTTCAACGGAAAACACGGTATGCAAACGCACATGAACAATGGAGGGATAGATATAGTTTTGTAATAAAAAGATTGGATCAACTTGTAGGGATAAATAAGAAATTTATTCTATGAAATTCCACAGTTAAACATTCCAAAGAAATACATGTACATGAAACTCCTTCAGCAACGGTAAACATGCAATGCAGATGCACTGACGACATTGTCCATGGCGTTTCCTCATCAAAGTTTTTATATAAAAGATTTAACGGTCCTTGAAAACTACCATATAATATGTAAATTTTTTGACAAGCAGTATCTCAGTTACTAGAAGATACCAAACTGTACACTAGATTACTATAGATTACTATCCTCCTGATACGGTCTTAGGGCCTTTAAAATTCCTCAAGTTGTATTACCCATAGTACTAGCTCATACGTGTTACAGTATATCACATTATCTGAAAAAAATTAACACTATATCAGGATCTCGGGATCAAAAGCCTTATCTCCCTTTCTAAAAAGAAAGAGAATATTTGAATGTTAATGCGCTGGTGCTAATTAAGAGGTACTACGTACTAGAATTACTTTTTCCGTCGATAGACACCTGTGTACGCTTTGCATAATATTGGGTTTGTTCGGCTGCCAGAGCTGCGAAACAGCGCGGCAAGCGCAAAAACAGTAGCGGCTGCAGCCAGCTAGCAGCCGTAGCTGCAGCGCTTGCCAGCCGAACAAGCCCAAATTTTGGTACTGGTGATCGGAAAATATTTGCTTTGTTCGGCAAGCTGCGTTCCGACGCGCACAGTGCCGTAAGCTGCGTTCCGGACACGCATATATGCGTGCCGCACAGTGTTTTTCCTCCCGCGCACGCTTTTCAAACTACTACACGGTGAACTTTTTTGCAAAAAGTTTCTATACAAAAGTTGCTTAAAAAAATCAAATTAATCCATTTTTGAAAAAAAATTTAGCTAATACTTAATTAATCACGCGCTAATGACCGTTCCGTTTTCCGTGTTTACTGTGCGTGTTTGTAACATACACTGCCGAACAGACCCAGTCCCTTGACTTGAGAAAATGATGGCAGTTGGCTTGTATAGTTAGGCATGGCAGCGCCAACTCTAGTGGACTCAACAAAAAACAAAATTATGTGAACGAAATTAAAGCTAGGAGTATGAAACAAACAGACACTAGCGCATACGAACCAAGATATTGTTAGTTGTTACTTGACCTGTGTCTGTGCCTTTTCCACACGAGTAGACAAAATGTGGAAAATAACATTTGACCCGACGAAGACCTGCATATATGCTGCATGCATTCAAGGGTGAAAATGATATGAACAATTTCTGACTGTACCGATATCGTTTTCGTAAAATTAATATAATAATAATATCTTTACCGACTATTACGGATTGTAAAATTATTATTTTTAATTTCAGTGTCGCATTGATGGTGAGTACACTATAAATTCATAAATATAAAAGAATTTTAACTGTTTTAAAAAATAATAAAATAATAATACCATTTCCAATTATTTTCATCCCTACATGCATTGCAGCAACGTGAGGATCGAAACAACGTAGAAGTTGGACAGCAATAAGCCGGAGAAGGTATGGAAAAAACTGCTACACGCGTGCTGTAACGTCTTGATTTTCGCGTGGCACTAAAAGCTAATTTAATAAAATTTTAACTACGAAAATGCCGTAGATCTCAGTTTCAATCTCTCCTTTGACTCCATTCCCCGATGTCAAAATCGTCTCCTTAAAGTTTTTCCGTTCCAAAATTAATAATCTCGAAGTCCGGATTCTCGTAATTCAAATTCCCTTCCTAAACCTCTACTGAGAAATTTCTCCTTCAAACAATTCCAATTCTATTGTTCTCCAAAGATTTGAGTTCGCATTCAAACCATTTCCGATTTCTCCATGAGAAGTTCCCAGGACTTCAAATCTCAAATTCGGCAAACTCGAATCCCTAATATAACCTCTCAAGGTTTTCTTTCGAAAGGAGTTTCGAAGTCCGAGTCCTTATATTCGAATTTTGCTCCTAAAACTCTAATCACAAATTTCGTTGAATCCTCGAATTTAATCCAGACAAGCATTCACCTCATAAATCCTAAACTCTCCTCGGGGTTCAGTGAGAACAATTCTCGGAATTCGAATCTTGACAATCGAATTTCTCTCATAAATCTCATTCAACCAATTTCTCCCAAAAGTATTCTATTTCCTTAATCCCTCCGAATATTTGAACCGACGCTTGAGTCATCTCCAAGTTCTCGCTACAAAATAAGAATCCCTAAAATCAAATCTCAGGCTCGAATTCAAACTCTTAAGTTTCATCTCTCTCTCTATCTATCTTCTCTTTGAATCCCTTCCGAATATTTGATCCAATTCAAATTGAACTCCACCATTGAACCTAACCTCCCAAGATTCCGCTCTCATTCAAAATTTCCTCTAAATAATCCTACTAGTCCCCGAACATAGATCCATCCCAAAAATATTAAAACCTCGGGTTGATGCCCTCTCCTTGTTCCTTTGCAATTCTCTAATTCAAATGTCAAATTCGAACCCCGAACACAACTTAAACCCTATTTCTCCCCATCTCTCCTTGCACTAAATTACTTGAATTCAAACCTTAAATTTGAAATCCAAGTTTCAAATTTTGATTCTCGTCCTCTTAAATACCTTTCAATTTTACCCAAATCCCAGATTTGAGTTTAAATATCCCATTTGAATTCTAACACAAACCTATATCCAAAAATATCAAAATTTCCAAATTGCTGCGTTGACTGCTCCCTATTTCTCGGAGTTCAAAAAAGAAATTTGAATTCAATTCCCAATTCAAATCCAACTCCACAACCTCTCCAAATCAAATTCTAAGAAAAAGTCTAAATTGCATCCTTTCCCTCTTGGGTCGCATTTCGACATTGTGTTAACATCAAAATTTGGCAAAGATACAAAGGGATAAAATAGATTCGAAATGGATTCGGAGGAGATAGGATTGTTTCCAAAGACAGAGTAGTGTATCGGCTAAAAGCTGTATCGGCCGATACAAAATTGGACCCAGTTAGCCGATACAGGTAGTGTGAGTTCACATTGGATTCAAGAGAAGATTCGAAGATATTGCCAAGTAAGGATTGAGTACAGAAAAGACAATTGTCTGTATTAATTAGGAATAAAGGTTAAGTGTTTCCTTTAAGGAATTCATGGTAAGAGTCCGCCTAGGGACTTGTTTGTTTGTTTTGTATTTAGGCAAGTTTGAGTCATGTTTGGTATGGACAAGGTTTGTATATTCGGGTATAAATATATGCCTAGGGTCTTGTAAAGAAACAACAACAGTTCAATGCACACTCTCGACGCATCGTCACCCTTTTACTTTTACTTTTTGATGAGTTCTTATTTTGAGTTGGGCTGCATCGGCTTTGATCTCCAGCAAGAGGTATGGCTTGTCACAGCGGATTGTATCGGCGGATTAGGGCATCAATTTAGATGTTCTAATCTATCTAATATAATTGTTGACTATCATATATTTTGGTTAATCTAACTTGATAGCTCAATTTACTTGTATCGGCCAAATCTTTTCTGAGGTTTTTGTCGGTATCGGCTAAATTGTTTCATCAGTTTAGATTAACTAAGATATCTACCATCGTGAAAATCAGTTAATGGCTTGATTGTTTAGACTTTATGCTTTTTTCATACTTAGTACTGCATCAATTGGGTTTGACCTACTAAATCATGTTTAGAATAATAAAAACTAACCTACTTTTTGATTGTCAATAAGGGTAGAATCGGGGTTTCAGCCGATCTTATTTGATATAATTGTTTTGCATTTAAGTTTACATGCTTTAATTTTTTTAATGTGTTATATCTATCATCTTATATAAGTATATCAATCCTTTAAATATATTAAGCCTATTTCAAATCTCAAGCTGCCATCGGTTAGGTCTAATCCGTCGAGGTTAAAACTTGTTTAGTATATTTGATTAAGATTGATATTCCTCTATAAGGCTGTATCGGAGTTCTAGCCGATACATCATCTGAAATACCCTCAAATATCTCATCGGCTATGATATAAATCCATATAATTATCGATTTGTCTGATCTTGGTTATAAGCAATTAATACTGTCTCCGTTGGGTCCGATCTATCGTAATTGCTTGCATCTAAGAAAAAGATTAAATTAGTAATTAGCTGTTATTTCTCTCTACAGCCGATCATGATTGTTTCGGGTCTAATTTACAACATCTACCCATCGGCTAGTCATTTAGTCTATATAATTGTATGACAATTAACTTTAAAAGATATCAATCTCATGCTGCATCGATTGGGTTCGACCTATAGGATTGATTCTGTTAGGAAAAAGTTGTTTATGATTATATTTACCCTAAATCTAGTTTATGAGTAACATTCTCTACCTTATAGCCGATAAGACTCGTTTGCATTGGCTAGGTTTCTACGATAAGTCATCGGCCCACCAGTCACTCGACTATCATTTACTAACATTGCTTTCTTGTATATCTTGTTGGTTGTAGGATCAAACCAACTGGCACGCCCTTAACCCAAAAGCAAGATTTGGACCTGCATTGAAGCTAAGATGGACTCCCAAGCCACCTTGTTTTCTCATTAACACGTTGGCCTGGCTCTACCTGCACACCTCCCCATTCGCCTGGGCCGCGCCATCCCCTTCCTAGCTCCCTCAGCCCACGCTCCCCCGAGCACGCGTGCCACACATGCCGTGGTAGAGCCGCCGTCCTACTCTCTCTCTCTCATGCACTGCGTCTTTCTCTCTCTTCCTCTCTACGCCTGTCCGTCCAGCCGACGCCGTTTTCCAATCCCGCTCGCCGTCGATTCAATTTTGTTGGTCATCTCGCACCCCTGCGCTCGCCCGCTCGCGCGCATGGCTGACCGGGAGAGATAATGTCGCCACACCAGCCCACCCTGCCCTTACCAACTTTTTCACCTCTCCTTTTTCTGCTATCGTCATAGTCATCCCGTGGTCCCGTCTCCGCATGCCGCAAGCCACCAACACTTGGTCGCCACTCCCACGTGCCTCGCCAGCCTAGCCGCCCAAAAAGGAGAGAGGCAGACCTCCCTTTTCCTCCTCCCCTTTCACTTTTTGACTCGAGCTCGACCGTCCCTCCCACCATCTTAGCCGCTTGCGCGTGGGGCCCGATCACGCCGCTGACACCGATGCCAGCTCACCGTCCTCGCTGCTTGGCCACGCGAGCTAACCCCCTCAAGTTCCCTTCTCCTCCAAGCCATTCCAACCCCAGTGCCTATAAATACCCCTCCTTCCTTTTCTTCTTGCTTGGTACCTCAAGGGCTCAGGGTGGCAGCCTTGCCGCCTTCTTCCCCAACGCTGATCGCTGTCGACGGGCCACCTCAGTGCTCCGTTGCCACGGCCAAGCACGTCGACGCGAACTCGACCACACGGCGAAAGTATTCCCCCATGTTCTTGGCTTTAACTCCGTTCGTGGCTGAACTGCATGAATCGATCGCGCCACCTCCTTTTACTTCCTCGGCCGAACGCCGGTCGCGACTGCCCTCGCCGATTAACCTCCTCCCTCACCCCGACAGGACTCTGCCAATCTCCCCATCCTCATCATCGCGATCTCAATGCCGGACTTGGCACCTCTTCCCTGTTGAAACAGGCTACCCTCTCTGGACGGTTTCCTCCTCACCACCGCCGCCGATGACGCTGTCCCCATTGTCGGTGAGTTCCTATTGTCCTTCCTTTCTAATCCCCCTATAGACCCATTCACGCCCCATGCCCGTGCCTTGGCCGCTGGCCTCTCTACTCCTCTCCCGGTGTACCACCTGACTCTCCACCGCCGCGCTCAGTCGTGCACCGCCATCGGCCACTCTCCCCTTGATTCCTCACACCATCATCCCCCTTATTCCCCCTTGGAGCACCCTGGAGCACCACCATGGCCGTCGCCCTCCTTTCTTGATCCCCCGCCGTTACTCCTCTTCCACCGCCATGTAGGTTTGCCACGAGCCGAATCCTAGCAACCTTTGGGTTCCGCGCCACCACGTGCGCATCACAACCGCATGCTGATTCGACCGAGCCTGAGCTCGCGCCCCTTGATCCTTCTCTCATGCGGCCACGATGGCATCCTGACGAACTTCACTGCCACCAGCCGCCGTGGCGCCTTTCCTCTAGGAGCTGAGCCATGGAATGGTCTCCCCTTCTCCTCCTATAACTGTCAGTGCTTGTCACCCCCTCTGGTTTGCCGCTGTTCACAGGAATGCGCTGCTCCCCGCCAGCCGTGCATGCCTTGCCCGGCGCTCCTATCTCTCATGTCTGCCAACGTGGCAAGCCATGTAGATGCCACGCATGCGCCACTTAGGCTAGACCAAGCCCATCCTCGCCTAGTCAGCCGCCTTCCCTTTTGTCGCCCGTGGGCTCGGTCCATTGGCTGGCCTCTCCTTTCGCATCGTCGCGCTGGTCCAGTCCGGCTTGGCCTCACTCGTCTACCAGCGTCATCTCGTCGGGTCAACCTCTTCATCGGCCCATGCCACTAAAGGTCAAGCCATGCCGTGCCCTACCTCATTGGTACTAAAGTCCATTTTTTGTCCCCTTTCATGATCCGTGGCTCTTTCCCTTGAGGCCCATGGACCAAAAATCCATATTTCGTCCCTCACCCGAACCAAGAGGCCAATGGACCAAGTCCATGGTGCACCTGTGGTTTCCCTTCCACCGAGCCGTGCACCCCGTCGGTCCACAGTTCGGGAGGAATATTCTTGATAATATTCCTCCAAAGATATTCAATAAATCTTTTTCTTTTTTAGAAAATCAAATAAACTTCCAAAATTCATATCTCTTACTCCGTATCTCCGATTGATCCCGTTTCACTTCCAGTAATTCTGTAAAATTGTGATCTATCTAATGACACTATTAATTATCCTAAATAGGATCTTTTCTTTGGTCTTTTGTTTAGGTTTTATTTGTTTGCGCCTAGTTGCGGTTCCTGAATTTTTCGTCAAGCGTGGATTTCTCGAAGATTCGTGAAGCTCAAGACCTTGAGCAACACAAGTCACCTTTGAACATATTGAGCCTATAATTAAAATTAATTATGTTGCTTGCAAAATATTTCTGCATTGATAGGATTGCACTGAGAACGGTTTGCCCCACCTGCAAGGCAGATCGGTGGGCCTACCTAGTTGTTGCATTTGATCCTTTTCTTGTTAATTGCTTATCATGTCCATTTGTAACCACCTGTGTGGCACCTCGGTATTTGTGCACCTTGTGCGTATATCGATGGTCGCCTTTAAACTTAAAATCAGAGAACATCTTCGGTAAAACATGATTTATAAAAGCTTTGAAAAAACCTGATGCCTAAGTCGGTGCCTTGTGAAAGAAAAATGACTTTTAAAAATAAAACTCGCGACACAAGGCCATTCCTGGGCGGGATGCTTGTGTGGTCGCTTTTAAGGATCGATTCCTTTGGAATTACATCCGAGCAGATAACAAGTGCGACCATGTCACACCAAGAAATTCACAAGTAAATTCCGAACTAATTTGTGCATACAATCCTCGTCGAGGAATCAGCCAAGGTACACAAATCGATAATTTAATATACAGAATCATCAATAATAACATTACATACTTACAAAAGAAAAGAAAACAGCAGCGGACAAACGATCTAATGATGGCTTTAGCTTCACTCCCACAGGCGGCTCAACTAGGGTATAAGCTAAACGTCTTCTCCTTCGGAACCTTCTTTAACTGAGGTTGATTGATTATTGTAAGAGTGAGTACATGGAATACTAAGCAAGCCACACAACGAATATGCAAGTGCTCAGGGATAACAAAGGATGGCAATAATAGGGTTCATTTGCAAAGACAACATTTAGCAAATATTTGAGAGTAGTAAAATAGTTAAGTAATTAAATAACAATATTAACCAATCACTAAAAAACACACCAATGCTGCACAGGCCCAACCATCTCTGAACAACCAAACCCAGTTGAACAGATCTAACCTCTAAACAGGAACTAACCATTTCATACTAGTAGCTAATAAATTATCATCACCAAATTATTATCATTAATGAGTAGTGTGAGACTCATCATGAAAAACATTGCTAGGCTCGCCCATAACCGTGGGCACGACTATTCGAATAGTTTTACTCTGACCAGAGGTGTAAAAAATTTACCCACAAGACATGATTCCACACATGTTACCATGCCCCAAAATACCACCATGGTACTGCAAGGGGGAAATCGTGACAAGACCCTTCACATAGCACAACTCAAAGCAGTTCACCGCTGCCGGATCATAGTCACCCCCTTTAACCAAGGTATGGACTTCCCAGCGACCACCATGGACTTATCATCACTTCACAGTTTGGTGCCCCACAATGAACAATACTGTACAAAAAAATCCAGCCGTTGCCTACTCTAGCTCGTGGTTAGTATGATTAATGCTTCACAACAGTAGCTTGTGAACCGATCCTTAATTGTCATGAGCATGATCAACACAACCATGTGCTCACAACCCACCATTGTTAAGTTTTAGTTGGCAAATTAATTAATTAACCAATCATGATTAATCATCACGAGCTACCATTAATTAACCATCATTAATCATGAGTAAATCATTAGTTATTCCCACACAAAATGATACTAGAGGTCCTAAGCATGACTAAGCAATTATAACTAATTTCTAGTTGAACCAATATATATAAAGTCCAACTAAATAAATTATAACCCAAGGTATCAAGGAATAGGGTAATCAATGCAAATTGGCCATACAAAGGAATAGGTTCACACCACCCAAGGACATTCTAAAATAAATGCATATTTGAAATAAATAGGAAATTTAAATATAGGATCAACATGCTCAAAGGACTTGTATTTAGGATCTATCTAACTTTCCTTGCAATAATCGGTCTTCACTTCATCTTCTGGAACACTTCCAACACACTCACGAACCTCCGAAACAACGAAAACGATAAGCTAACACGCAAAATGAGGAAAAAGACTAAGAAACTCCAAATAAACAGTATATACAAAGTAAACAAACATGTAGATCATGATTTTAGATGAATTTAGAGACTTGAACGGCCTCATTCCGAGTTCATATGAATTAGTTATGAATTTTATAAGATTTAATCCAATTAAACCTCTTAAAGAAAAGACTATTCCAAATTAATTAAATAATTTACAAATAATTTATAATTGAGAGAAAAGATTTTAAAAAAACCTCCAGAAAAGATTAGATCAAATTGGGTAGATGACATATAGCAAAAATGATCAATATGTCATTGATAAGAGAGGAAAAAATGTATATATTGATTTTGGACGGCGGAGAACGATCTTGATCGGAGTTGATCTAAATCCGACGGCTCAGATTTGATCTAGATGGATGCCGCACAGGCAGGACACGCAAACGACCACGCGGAATCGATGATCGACGGCACGGGAACGGCAGTTGCCGGCGGACCATGGCACGACGGAGCAAACGGAGGACACCGAGAGGTAGAGGGGAACACGGCGAAGCTTACCAACACGACAACGACGAAGAATAGTGGAGGAAGATGGCCGGTGGTGAGCTCCAAGCGGCGACAGCGTCGAGTCGACGGTGGCGGCGGCTCTCCGGTGGACTTCAGCGGAAACGAAGGGGTGGCCGGGCTTCCTCTTCTTCTTTTGAACCCAACGGCAGTAGCGGAGACCGAAGACAATGACGATTGTGGCGGCACGGCTCGGCCGAAGGAGCTCGACGACGACGACGCTCCGGGATGCAAGCGGCGGCGGCGCTACGGGCGACGTGGGGCTTGGGAAAGGGTGGGAAACGAAAGAGGGCATCGAGGGAGTCCTATTTATAGCCTTGGGAGGACGAGATCGAGCCCACACTGACGGGAATAGCTCCGGGAAAGCTTAGGGTTTTTAGGAAAGAGAAGGATCCGAATCGAGCTCGAATCCGGGCAATTTTCAAACAATTTGCTCGAAATTCCAAAAGGAAAAAAGAAAGAAGGAAGGAATAATTTGGCTGGAGATGGAAGGAATCGGCCGGATTTGGAAGGGGAATCGACGGCGGCATCAACTAGTGGCCGGCCGGAGTTTGAAGACGACACTGTAGCGAGGAGGAGGTAAACTACACTTTTGCGTCTAGACTTGGGCCGATTGGAGGAGGGACAAAAAGCAGACTTCGGAGAGGAAAAGGACCGGCCCGAGAGGAAAGGGAAGGATCGGAGGGAAAGTACACTTTACCTGTTTCGGCCCCAAAAGGAGAGGGGGAATCTTAATTACATTTTCAATTAAATTAATCAGCAAAATGATCTTCAAATTTTCAAAAATACTTCCAATGTTCAAATAATTTAAAGAATAATCCTGAAAAGGCTTGGACAATCAAAGTATTTAGGAAAATAATAACCAGATAATTTAATGATTAATTTATTGTTTAAATATTTACTAAAATATTTTTTGTACTATTAAAATTACTATTTGAGCTTCAAAAATTCTGAGAAAATTCCAGAAAGTGTAATTAATCATGGAGAACTTAATAAAAATTAAATCCCACCATGTTTTATTTTGGAATTTTTTTTAATTTACCACATCAAATTCACTTGTGCATTAATGAACATTTAATATAAATTGTAGAAATAATTTATTAAATAATTTATAAATCCATGAAACGAAAATCAGGGTGTGACAGACCACATGAGTGAAGTGGGACACCCCTGGCTGAGTAATTAGTTAGGCCAGGGAAATCTTGATGCCATAGGACAGGTGGATTCGCCGAGGTGGTGTCGGGAAGGACCCCTGGGCTTACTGGCACAACATGGTCTGGGACCTAACCTGGTGTTGGTCCGTGGGACTCTTCCAGTTGGCATAAGGTGACCCTAAGTCAGCTTGTCGAAATCTTGTTGTGAAAGCCTAAAGGTCACCAGACGTGGCGGTTGTGCGCAGGCTGGGTGACCTGGGTTAGTAACGTCATGTGGGTAAAGCATAACCCCTTTGCAAAGATTAACAAACTGTTCGAACAGCCGTGCCCATAGTCATGGGCAGATGTTAGATGACTCGTTAGCATAGTTTTTGGTTTTACCCAGCTTTGTAAAAATGTGTTATGGTTTGGAAAACCTGTTACTCGGGAGCAATTGGCTGTTAGGGAGATAGCGGAACAGTGAGTCCCTAGAAGTAATTGGTCGTTTGGGGACCACATATCTCTAAAAGGTTGGATAGTTTGGTTTGGTTTGGGAAACCAGTGTTGAGGCCAACTCTGGGAGTAGTGCAAACATGAAAAATTTTTTTGTCACTTCTCACCCCCGACCAAGCTGAGACCTTGTCTCGGTCTAGTTGAGGACAAGCACACATTTAGATTGTTCAAAACTTGAAAACAAAGCAGTGTGTAAAATAAATGGCCTTCCCTTGCAGCTTGCATTAACCATCTAAATTCCCTTGGCTTGCTGAGTAGGTAAGTACTCACCCTTGCTATATAGTCTGACAGCTCTGGAGGTGAAGTCGAAGTGAAGCAAAGATTAGAGTTTCGTCCTGGCTCCCACCGTTGACTGTGGTGTTGGGTGTTAGTTCGTTGTGGAAGTAGCCAAGAGGGGGGTGAATAGGCTAAACCTAAAATTTGGACAAACTTCGCAGCGAATTAAGTACTTCTTTGAAACCTCCGAACAATTGCTTGGAACCCTTGTCTTATGCCAAAGGTTCCACTCAATTCTTCAGAGTTTTCAAAGATAGAAGACACAAACAACTACCACTAACTCAAGAGGATCCAATAAAGGTAAGGTAGTAAATGTGGAAAGTAAGAGGGACACGAGATTTTTCACCGAAGATCGGATTCAAGAATCCTAATCTCCGTTGAGGGACTCCTAAGAGCCGGGTCTCGATTAACCCTAAACGTCACCAAGTTTGCACCCACAAGGTCATCTAGGTTTACAACTCACCACCAAGAATTTGCAAATCCCCAAGCGACCCCAAGGTCAAACCTTCTAGGGGAACCCTAGTTCACCAGTGTGACTCTCTCAACCAAGCAACTTTCTAAGAGCAAACAAGGTACCAACTCAAATGTTATCCCTTTTCCATACGGAGGTGGACTAGAGCCTTCACAAACTTTCCCGGGCTTGCCATAAGATTTGGAAGCTCGCGGGAGACGCCTACCTAGCTAGGAGGTCACCCTCCAAGAGTAACAAGAACATGCAAGGCCTGGCGTCGATCTGAAGTGCTCCAAGGATGAACCCTAGCTCAAGCACTCAAATACTTGTGTGCATAACCTTTTAGAGAAGAATGTGTAGAGTCTCCCCCTATATCATTGCACCCATGGGATGTGACAAAGTGTTGCATGTAATAAACTAGAAGAGATATGCATATGACATGGTAATCACTTCAAAAAGGATAAACAACAACACATCACTCAAGCATGAAAAGCATCACAAGCGAGATAATAATTATAAAGTAGTGCAAGTCTTAAGCTACCACATAAGCATCCACACAAATAGATAGTTATTATATGTCCAACATGAGTAAACGAAGGAAGATAGGTTCAACAACTAGAACAAGTAGAATTTTGGAAATTGACCCCCTTCCCTTGCTCTTTTCTCTCCCCCTTTGGCATCAAGACACCAAAAGGCAAAGAAATAGCAAGAAAAGGTGATCACTCAGAGGCATCATCTTCTCCATCATCAAAGCCACCGGCATGAGATGGACCGATAGTAGCACGAGCAGCCTCATAGGTGGCAAAAGGATCCTCAAACTGAAGTGGAGCAAACTCTTCATCAGATGCCATAGGGGAGATATCATCAATATTGACCTTGCGCATCAAATCCTTTTGACAATGTTCCATTTTCTTGGTAGAGATCTTCAGTTCCCTGACCTCAGTTGCCGTTTGAGAGCACATGCTGAAGATGGACTTGAGGAAGGACTTGATTGGAGAGAGGGACTGGGAGGAGGGGTGACGCCTAGAGGCCCTTGGAGAAGGACCAACTGGAGCAGAAGGCATAGGAGGAGGCAACTTGGGAGGATTAGGCTTGTAACTCTCATGTTTTTGATCAGCCACAAACTCCAAACCGGTAGCCTTCTCAATCACCCGATGAAGATAAGTAGCATAAGCACTAGAGCAGTGAACATCAAGAGCCACCAACCAAATCTCTTCCCATAGAAAATCTGCCACATTGAACTTGGGCTCTTCATCACGCATAGCAGCAAGCAAATCAAGAGCTTGAGCTTGAAGAGTGGAGGAATCCCCACTCTTAAGATTGATGGACAAGCAGAAGAGCTTGTAGAGAACATCATATATAGGAAGCAAGCCAATGGTAGTGCCAAGCTTGCCTCGGGAGGGATCATAGATGAAGGCCAGATTACAAGGTCCCAAGGATGGACGATCAGACAAGCTGGGAAGATCTAGATCATCATCAGGAAGCCCAAGATAAGCAGCAAACTCAGAGATGGTCAACCTATAGTCTTTACCTTCTGTCTTCCAAGTCATATACCTTTCATTACATCCAATCCCCATAAACAGTGTGGTGTAGAACTAACAGATAAGTTCTTCATTCCATGAACACTACATAGCCATAAGATCAATGATCCCCTTTTGAGCACACCGTCGCATGGCTTCGGCGAACATTGGGTGTCCTTTCTTTTGCATTTCTTCCCACTTGATCCATTTCATCATAATAATGGGCTTCTTCCTTTCCATGATGATAGAGTTATAATAATCCTCATGAAACCAAGTGTGGAACCTTGGGTCTCGAGACTGGTGCACATAATCAGCTTGATTGACCGATCTTTCTTCTCTTGCTCTTCCCTGATGGTGTTGGTAATCCCATACTTGGCGCCCTGGGTTTGAGACAGGAGCTCGGTATTCAACAAAAGGAGGTCCTTGAGGTTGAGGTCTTGCTCCCCTTGATTCTCAAACTCCAGAAGAGCCTGGTACTTTCTCTTTCCCTTTCTTTCCACTTGCTTTCTTTGTGACCTTACTAGTAGGAAGAAGTGGGGTTTCCTCATCACTCTCATCCCCCTAACAACTCCTTTCCTCTTGGTAGTCTTGGTCTTCACCATTTATGACCTTGAAAGAAAAAGATGAACAAGATTTGTACACCAAGGAAGAAAGGAAAGCGATCAAGAAGGAGCAAGGGAGTGGTTTTGTGCAAAACAGCAACAGGCCCGGAGCCTTTGGGTTCCCGTTGCAAGGACCACAAATGACGCAGGAAAAACCAACGAAAATCCCAACAAAGTTGGGGGAATGGTTCTAAGGACAATTTATAGCCAAACCATCGAAAGGAAACGTCCACTAAACACCCATCAGAGTAGATTGAAGCACAATAAGGTTCTAGGGTTTGAAGAGAATTAAATTGAATACCTTGAAGGATTTAGTGCCTGCGAAACGAAGCGGAGTCTTTGGGGCAATGAGGAGTGAGGAAGGAGGAGTGTTTCCTGGAGATCGCGAAGAAGGGAAGGTCGGCCGACGCACTCACGTCGCCGAGGGGAGAGAGGAGGCATGAGAGGAAAAATAGAGAAGTGAGGAAGATGGGGAGGCCGACTAAGAGAGGAAGGGGAGTTTATAAATCCCCGATGGCCTCGGGTATTCCGGGCGTGGGGCCCGGGTGCTCCGGAACGGGGTAACGAGACCTGAGCCCGGAACGGGGTCCCCGGGCCTAGGAACCAGGTACTCCGGGACAGGCACAGGAAGCACAAGAAGGTTAAGTTGAAGGAGAAATTTGATAACAAGGAGGTGGACAAGTAATAGAGATCAATTTCATGAAATTAGCAAATCAATCAACATAAACTCACAACAATATTCTCATGAAAGTTGACTAAGGAAAAGATCCAAGTTTTTCAAACAAAATAGTCACATAAGGATTTTATTTGAAACAAAGCAACATAAAATGGTTTTTTGTTTGCCCAAATGGGCATGTTTGAGTTCCCAACAAGTATGCCAAGACCAAGACTCATGAAGAATAGTATCTCGAGGCATAAGAACTCAATTATAATATACATTGATTTTGAATAATTGCCAATCATTGATTAACTAAGCACTTCTTCAAGCAATGTTTTGAGAATCTAAGATATTTAGTTCATTCCTTAATTCACAAAACCGTTGCTCATCTAAGGGCTTGGTGAAAATGTCAGCACGTTGTTTGTCGGTTCTCACATGGGTCAAGGCTATGTCTTCTTTGGTCTCATGGTCTCTCAAGAAATGATGGAGGATGTCTATGTGTTTGGTTTGAGAGTGTTGTACGGGATTGTTGGCTATCTTTATGGCACTCTCATTGTCACATAGGAGTGAAATTTTGGTCATGTTGTAGCCAAAGTCTCTCAAGGTTTGCTTCATCCAAAGTAGTTGGGCACAACAACTTCCTGCCGCAACATACTTGGCTTCCGCGGTAGAAAGGGCTATAGAGTTTTTCTTTTTGGATGACCATGAAACTAGGGACCTCCCAAGGAATTGGCAAGTGTTGGTGATATGCCCTAGAGGCAATCATTGAGATGATTGTATCACATAGTATGTTTACATCTTTGTTTACATCTTTATTATACGTTGTCCCTTGAAATAGATAACTCATTATTGATTAATGAATATATGATTCATTCATGAGACTATTTATGTTGTATGTTACTATTTCTAAAGGATCCCTGATCAAATATCATATATGGAACAAATATGGTTCAATGATCAGCACATTCATTAATTGATGATCATGTCTCATGGATCATGGTATGGAGATACTAAATTAATAGTGTGGACACATGTTGGGGAACATGTTGTTGGATAGACCCAACATGAGACACTGCGAGAGCTATATGTGATGTGCCATCAGCGGTCTCATATTAGTGTTGATGTAGAATCCTTAGACTTGAGATTATCATAGTTCCCGACATGTGTAGTAGCTTGCTTAGGGACTGCCAAACACTACTCGATAACTGGGTAGTTATAAAAGTAGTCTTCGAGCATGCTATGAAACATGCAGTGGGATATGAATAATCAAGATGAGATTTACCCCTCCCTTGGAGAGATATCTCCGGGCCCTCGATGTTATAGATTATGGAAGTGCATGGTCATGCCAAAAGTGACTGCAGAGTCAATTGCAGGTTAAATAATCTATTACAGGATCGAGTGAATGATTGAGCTATTAAAGGATGGCACATATCTAGTCTTGAGTTTAATCGATATCGTGAGGCAAACGGGTTCATACAAGTATACACTAGAGGTTCAGCTGATCTGATCTTTATGTATGCCCGGTGGGTCAATATGTTCTTCTAGGGGCCGCTGTTGACATGTGGACCGAAAATGAGTTTGTGGATTGCAGCCGAGTGTACATGAACCTATAGGGTCGCACAAAATTCGGTGCTATCATAGTATCTGTTAAGTTCACGGGCTGGAGATAAGCGGACTCGAACCGCTGACATCCGCCACAGGGTAAACCACCGCCTCTCAGGCCTCCCCGATGGGTTCTACGTCTGAGCTAAACTTGGATATGGAAGTCTTCTTTCATTTAGGGTGAAGTAAGACCAAGCTCATGAGCTTATTATCCTAGGTCGGAACAAATTAGTTGATAGTGATAGGATCCCCTTTTTGCCGTCCCCATGCCCCCCTCTTCTTCTTCTGGCCTTCACCTCCTGCCCGACCTGGAAATAGAACCCTAGACTCATCCACGGTCTAATCCCGTGTTAAAAAAACTAACTAATGGCTAACTCGCAACTCGTAGCTTACCAAATCTATTGGCTTAACGGGCCGAAATAAAGGGATTGGATGGAGATCCAATATATGCTCAATTCAGATAAAGATCCAAGTAGGACTCCTATGGATCTCGGAGGCCTAGTTATGGATCCTAGCCGTGTGATGAGGCTGGTGGCGTGTGAGAAACCCTAGCCGTCACTCCCCTCCCGAGCAAAACCCTTACTGCGCACGGACGCTAGCACGTCCGTGCGGCGTGTTCCATCCTGGAGGTGTGGATACCGGTAGAGGCGCCGCTGGTCTATGGCATTGATCAGCGTGAGAGCACGGCAAGGAGGAGATGGTCGGGTTGCTGCGATCTACTGCTTCCTCTACATCGATGCGCGCTACGTCGTCAATGTTCCTTCAGCTTCTTATCACCTACTTTCGCTGCATAGTGCGTCGAGTGGTAACAATCTATGATCTCATATTTGCATGGTTCCTGGTTTACACGATAGAAAAATTTTGATTTATGCTATCGTAGCCTATGCGTAACCCAACAGCAAGTTCTGATGGTGCCTTTTCTATCCACTTTGCAACCGGCATAATTGGAGTCTAAATAGCCAATTAGATCATAGTTTGAGCCTTTCGGGTACCATAACCCTAGGTTTGGAGTGTGAACAAGATATCTCAAGATTCTCTTAACGGCAACAAGATAACACTCCTTTGGTTCCACTTGAAAGCAAGCACACATGCACACACTAAGCATGATATCCGACCTAGATGTATATAGGTAAAGAAGAGATCCTATCATGGAGCGATATACCTTTTGATCCACCAGTTTACCATCCTCGTTAAGATCAAGATGCCCATTGGTTGGCATAGGCGTTTTAACGGGCTTGGCACCTTCTATGTCAAACTTTTTCAACATGTCCTTTTCACATACTTGGTTTGACAAATGAAGGTCCCTTTCTTGAATTGTTTGATTTGGAAGCCAAGAAAGAACTTCAACTCCCCCATCATTGACATCTCAAACCACTTGGTCATGATCTTGCTAAACTCTTTACAAAACTTTGATTAGTTGATCCAAATATTATGTCATCGACATAAATTTGGCACTCAAACAAATCATTATGAACATTTTTAGTGAAGAGAGTAGAATCGGTTTTGCCTATCTCAAAGCCATTCTTAAGAAGAAAATCCCTAAGGCATTCATACCATGCCCTAGGGGCTTTCTTGAGCCTGTATAGTGCCTTTGAAGCTTGTATACGTGATTTGGATGATTTGGATCTTCGAATCCCGGTGGTTGCTCCAGATACACCAATTCCGAAATTGGACCATTAAGAAATGCACTCTTGATGTCCATTTCAAACAACTTAAAATCATGGTGGGTAGCAAAGGCTAATAAAATATGAATTGACTCAAGCCTAGCTACGGGAGCAAAGGTTTCACCGAAATCTAAACCTTTGCCTTGAGTGAAGCCTTGAGCCACCAAGCAAGTTTTGTTCCTTGTCACAACATCATGCTTGTGTTGCTTATTCCAGAAGGCCCACTTTGTGCCAATCACATTTTGACTTGGACGCTCCACCAAAGACCATACTTCATTTCTTGTAAAGTTGTTTAGCTCTTGTTGCATTGCCATCACCCAATCCGTGTCGTTCAACGCTTTTTCCACCTTTAGAGGTTCTAGAGAGGAGACAAAAGAGTAAAATTCACAAAATTTTGCAACACGGGATCGTGTGGTTACCCCCTTTTGGATGTCTCCAAGGATGTTGTTGACAGGATGATCACGTTGAACACTTTGCTGAACTCGAGGGTATGGCACTTGAAGTTGATGTTGAGGTTGTACAACTTCATCTTCGTCATGTAGGAGTGGGCTAGAGTCATGTCGTTGCACATGTTCATCCACAAAATCTTGATCATGACTTGAGCTCGAGGATGCAACTTGAATGGAGGAGATGTGAGGAATCTCCTCACTTTCACCTTTATTATGTTGAACCTCCTGTGGCTTGATTTCATCTATACCCATCTTTTCAAGAGCTTTGCTTGTCTTTTCTTGGCCTATCAAATTTAGCTCAATTTGCTCCTTATTGGAGCCATTAGTCTCATCGAACGTCACATGTCTCGTGACCTCAACAATACCAGAGGATTTGTTAAAGATGAGATAGGCATGAGCGTTCTTCTCATAACCGACAAGAAAACCTTCATCTACTTTGGAAGCAAACTTAGATGACCTTGGTCTCTGGTTAAGAATGAAGCATTTGCTATCAAAGAGTCAAAAGTAGAAAACATTTGGCTTGTCGCCGGTGAGAAGCTCATATGGTGTTTTCTTCATGAATTTGTGGAGGTAGAGCCGGTTAATGGCATGACAAGCCGTGTTGACAGCCTTCGCCCAAAATACATCGAACGTCTTGTACTCATTCAACATGGTTCTTACCGCCTCATTAGTGTACGGTTCATCCTCTCCACAACACCATTTTGAGGAGGATCATATGGTGCGGAGAATTCATGCTTGATTCCTTCTTCATCAAGGAACTTTTCTATATGAGTGTTCTTGAATTCTCCTCCATTGTCACTTCTCACCTTCTTGATCTTTAGCTCAAACTCATTTTGAGCTATTCTTGCGAACTTCTTAAAGGTTTGTTGAGCTTCACTTTTATCATGAAGAAAGAATACCCACGTGAAGTGAGAAAAATCATCCACAATAACAAAACCATACTTGTTACCTCCTATGCTTAGATAAGCAACAGGTCCAAAGAGGTCCATATGCAATAGCTCCAATGGTCTTGTGGTGGTCATGATGTTTTTGGTGGGATGATGAACTCCCACTTGTTTTCCTGCTTAACATGCATTACACACTGTTAACAGCAGATTTTCGTAATCTACTCGGAGAGGAAAGAGAAAACCGATGCAGAGAAGAAGGGCTAAGTTAGAGTCGGACCAGGTCTCATATCAGACTCGGTGAGCATATCGGACTGGAAGAGGCGCTAGCAGGAAGAGCATATCGGCCAATACGGGTTCAATGTGGCCATTGACCGCTAGAGCCAGGAAGTTGATAGAGTTAGCATGGGCTGGGTCTGGGCTCGAGATAAGCTTCAAGGAAGTTGCCAAATAGAGATAAGGCTCGGTTTTAGGCAATTGTATCTTGTAAATTAAGTAGGTTTAGATCTAATCTTTGGCAAGAGTCTGCCGCAAAGACTTGTTTGTTAGTTAGAGATAAGATCGTGTCCTATACGGATCATGTTGTAATCTCGGGTATAAATATCCCGGTAGTTTGTACATAGAAACTCTCTCACAATCCAATACAACAAACAATTTGTGTTAATCTATTTTTGGCGCATCGCCAACCCTCGCAAGAGGTTAACTTCTGGCGAGTTCTTGCTTCCCCAGAGCAGAGGTAAGAACTCGTACCCGACGATCTACATCGTCGGGGCTAGCGTGTCGCTTTAGACACGTTAAGCCCTAGCGATGTGATCGTCATCTATCATGTTTTAGCTAATCTCGACGTGGCTTTCTAATTCTATCTCGCCAGCGGTTAACTCGTTTTAGGGTTTGTTGCCGACGATGGTCGAATTAGCTTGCTCGTCTAGATTATCTAAGGCATCTACCATCCCCAAAAGCGATCGATGGCTTGATTTTCTTTGTGTTAACTCTCGATCTACACTCTGAGTTGCTATCGACCTTAGTCGTGTTTCGAGGTTTAACTCAAAGCCTATTTTTGATCATAATTAAGGATAGAACCGGGGTTTCAGCCGGTTTTACCTAATGCATGTGATCATTTATATTTTTGCATGTATTCGCCACTTGTGCAAACAAATCATTAAATATAAATATATTTATTGCAGGGTATCCTTACGATTTCTCTGTGATTAATATATCTGTATTGGCCGATTGGTTTGGATAAGTTTACACTAGAGTATTAGCTAGTGTGTTTATCTTCATGTATCTCGCATCGGCCGATTCCATTAAATTGCCGCTAACATATTAACATGGGACGATGGGCGTAGATCTGTTTACCAATATTATTATGTTATAATTACAAGTAGGCCGATATAGTTTTGCCCTATCGGCTAGGTCTTGACAATGCGACATCGGCCTATTGGCCGATCGGCCGTTGTTCACTAATTTGGTTTGCTTGTTTATCTTGTTGATTGCAGATCAAATCAACTGGCATGCCCTACACGCACCTAGGGAAGCCATTGGACCTGCACTGGAGCTAAGCAGATCTCCCAGGCCGCCGTGGAAACGTGGAACCCATTTGGTTGCAAGGCGGGTCTAAATTCTACGCCAACACGCTTTTCACACGCCTGGTAGGACCTCAAGAATGCAAGCGTTGCAACAACAAGGAGATCACTACAGAATATCAAAGCAGAATGAGATTTCCGTGGAGAACGTCATCTCTGTGACCATCGACCAGCTCAACGAAGAGCAAAATGCTGAGATGGAAAATCTGGTCGAACAATTTCAAAACATGTACCTGCAGACGTATTCCAGGACTCGGCAAGGCACTCTTATTCAAAAATCTAAAATGGTGATGCGAAGCCCTGGAGACGGAGCCAGTACGTCGGCGCCGGCACACGACCATACGATCAAGACCGAAGAGTACTCCGCGCCGACGCTACAAGACCGCATTGACTCTGTAGTTCACTTTGCGCTAGTCAATCAGTCGGGCATCCTGGTGAACACATTGACCAATACATTTAAATCGATCCTAGATGGATCTATCCACCAGTACAAGCCTCAAGGGCTGATTATCGGACTTTGAGGACCGATCTGAGCACGGCTCCACAGCCGACGGCGCCGATCCCACCTCCATCGGCCCGACCAACATCAACCTTGCCACTGGTCCTCACCAGGCAGACGGGAGGAAGCCCCCCAGCATATCACAGAGGAACAATATGCACAGTGGACGAAGGGGAAACAACCGGTGGTCAAGCCGATGCAGCAAGTTCCAATCAACCCGCCATCAGCCGGACAACCTCAATTTCCCATGTCTAGTAACCCTCCGCAACCAGCTGCTTACAATGTGCCATAAGGTTACCAGCAGTACACCGCCGGGCAGTACGACGCACAAAACTTAAATCATCACTTCTAACCGTACTCCTCTAGGCAATATCGGTCAGAGGGCCTGCAGCAGTCTTACCACCAGGAACCCCCACATCAACCCGCAGGATACTGGGCCGACATGATAGCCGAGGTGATGCGAGATCAGTTCGGCTTAAAGCCCAAGGAGAGTTCTACAGTGTATCGGTACCCGTATCCCAAGGAGTTTGACAGAGTGCCACTGCCGAGCCGATACAAGATCCCAGACTTCTCCAAATTCTCGGGGCAAGATAACGTCTCTACATACGAGCACGTAAGCCGATTCCTAGCACAGTGTGGGGAGGCATCGGCCATAGAGGCATTGAGGGTGAGATTTTTCCCTCTGTCTTTGTCAGGATCAGCATTTACATGGTTCTCCTCTTTACCCTGCAATTCCATCAGAGGGTGGATAGATCTAGAGAAGCAGTTTCACAGATACTTTTACAACGGCGTACAAGAGATGAAACTGTCTGATCTCACTGCCATCAGGCAACGGGTTGATGAATCAGTCCCAGAATACATCCAAAGATTCAGGGACATAAGGAATAGGTGTTACAGCCTCAGTTTGACCGATTCTCAACTAGCCGATTTGGCGTTTCAAGGATTACTAGGACCGATACGATAGAGGTTCTCATCTCAGGAATTCGACAGCCTAGCTCAACTAGCACAACGAGTATCGGCCCATGAACAAAGATTCCAGGAGGCGAAGAAGTTCGCAAAGAAGATCAATACAATTTATCAGTACGCCTCCGATGAAGATGACGAAGAAGATGCCGATGTCGATCTGGCCAAGTGGGCCCGGATGAAGAAACCGACAACATGCCAGTGGGCCAAGAAGGGCGACAAGGACGATAAGTATGACTTCGACATCAACAAGGCCGACAAGATATTTGACTTACTCCTGCAAGAAAAGTAGATTCAGCTGCCAGTAGGTCATATACTTCCATCGGCTGAAGAAATCAAGAAGAGAAGGTATTGCAAGTGGCACAACACATATTCGCATCACACCAACGAATGCAAGATCTTCCGGCAGCAAATCCAATCGGCCATCGAGCAAGGCAGGATCAAGATTGATGAAGCCAAGCGGCCGATGAAGATAGAAGGACACCCATTCCCAGTCAACATGGTGCGGATGGACAGGGCCGATAGCAACGCATATCGGACCAACAAGCGACCTTATTAGACTTCAGAGGGCCTGATCAAGAAGTACCAGCGAAGACGTGAGGAGCAAGCACAAGAATACTCCGACCAAGATAGATCCTATGACCCTCACTGGGAGTGCGAGTTCTTTCGCTTTTGTTGGAACGAAGGAATGAGGTTGCCAACAATTCAAGAATGTCCTGCGTGCAATGACACAGAAGACCCTCACCAGGGCAGTTCGAGCAGGCAAGCGCATCGGCCAGCCAAGCAAAGAAAATCGGTACACGAAAGGCTAGGGCTGATGCACCAAGATCATCACGATGAAGACGACGATCAACTTCAGAACCCTCAGTGGTGCCCAAGCGACGTGTTTACCAAGACCCAAAAACGACGGATACAGAGGCTAAGGAAGAAGGAGCAGATCCAGGAGCAGCAAGCGACAACCGTCCATCGGCCCGCCAGGACTAAAAAAAAGTGGAGGATAAGGTCTACGGTGGTCAAGGCCGATGAGGGCACCTCGAAATCAGCACGAATTCCTGCGTCTGCAAACGGTAAAGGCATAGCATCAGCTCCTGTTAACATGGTTTTCATATTACCAACAGAATATAGCGTATGGATGGCCGATGAAGCAGTAGCCGACGACGAGACGGAGCAACCTTCGGCTAGGCTGCAGTTGTCACCAGACCAAGCCGTGTTCGACAAGCCAGCCGATACCAGCCACAGGCACCTCCGGCCGTTATACATCAAGGGCTTCATCAATGGGCGGCCGATGACGAAGATGCTGGTCGATAGCGGCGTGGCGGTCAATTTGATGCCATATACAACTTTCAAGAAGCTTGGAAAAATACCTGAGGACCTCGTCAAGACCAATATGGTGTTAAAGGACTTTGGCGGCAACGCAACTGAGGCAAAAGGGGTGTTGAACGTGGAGCTCATGGTGGGCAACAAGACAATACCTACCACCTTTTTTGTCTTTGATGGAAAGGGTTCCTATAGCCTGTTGTTGGGACTAGATTGGATCCACGCAAATTGTTGCGTCCCTTCAACAATGCACCAATGCCTTATTCAGTGGCATGGGGACCAAGTCGAGATCGTGCAGGCCGATAAGTCAGTACATGTGGCCAGTGCCGATCTTGCGGTTTGGGAGATGGAAGGAATCGACTGCCTGTCCGGACGAGTTTGGGAGGCCGATTTCTTAAAGGTAACTGACTGCAACATAGAGCCTATCAAAGATCAAGACAAGCAGTTACTTTAGCAAAGATGGGACATCCACTGCCCAAGACGAACAAGCTAGTCTATACACGGACGACGCGGTGGATGAGTTAGATGGCAAATTGGGACAAGGCTTTACGTCGGCCGATGAACTGGAAGAGGTTGATATAGGAATAGGTGATAGGCTTAGGCCGACGTATGTAAGTGCTAACCTGTCGAGGGATTATAAGAATAATTTGATAAATCTTTTGAAAGAATTCATGGACTGTTCTGCATGGGAATATCATGAGATGCCAGGGTTAAGCCGATCGATCGTAGAGCATCGGTTACCTATCAAACCAGGCTATCGACCGTTCAAGCAAGCTCCTAGGAGATTTAAGGCCGATATGCATGAAGCTATCAAAGCAGAGATAACTAAACTTTACGACGCCAATTTCATTAGACCCTGCCGATATGCGGAGTGGGTGTCCAATATAGTTCTGGTGTTGAAGAAAAACGACAAGCTTAGGGTATGTATTGACTTCATAGACTTGAATAAAGCAACGCCAAAGGATGAGTACCCTATGCTGTTGGCCGATCTGCTGGTAGATGCCGCGTCTGGACACAAGATTATCAGTTTCATGGATGGGAACACAGGTTACAACCAGATTTTCATGGCCGAGGAAGATATTCACAAAACAGCTTTCCGGTGCCTGGCAATCGGCCTATATGAGTGGGTTGTCATGACCTTCGGTTTGAAAAACGCTGGAGCCACTTATCAGAGAGCTATGAATTATATTTTTCATGATCTTATTGGCTCATTGATTGAGGTTTACATCGACGACGTCGTCATGAAGTCCAAAGAGTACGATATGCACTTGGCCGATTTACGCAAGGTACTGGAAAGAGCAAGAAAATATGGTTTAAAGATGAACCCTAACAAATGTGCCTTTGGCGTATTGGCCGGTAAGTTTTTAGGTTTCTTGGTCCATGGGAGAGGAATTGAGATTACACAGAAGAACATTGATGCTATTAAGAATATCAAGCCTCCAACCAACAAGACCAAGTTACAATCTCTGCTCGGCAAAATCAACTTCGTCCGACGTTTTATATCAAACCTATCGGGCAGGATAGAGCCATTCACTCTATTGTTGAAGATAAAGGACGATCAAGAGTTTGTATGGGGTGATAAGCAACAAAAAGCGTTGGACGATATCAAGGAGTATTTAACTTCCCCTCCAGTCCTAATCTCTCCGCGGAAAGGGGTTCCATTCAGGCTGTACCTATCGGCCGATGAGAAATCCATCGGCTCAGTTTTAGTTCAAGATATTGATGGCAAAGAGAGAGCTATCTTTTATCTCAGTAGGAGGTTGTTAGATGCCAAAACAAGGTATACACCAGTGGAGAAGTTATGTTTATGCTTGTATTTTTCATGTACTAAGTTGAGGCATTATTTACTTTCCAACGGGTGCATTGTGGTGAGTAAGGCCGATGTGATGAAGTACATGCTATCGGCCCCTGTTTTAAAAGGGAGAATTGGGAAGTGGATTTTTGCCTTAACAGAGTTCGATCTCAGATATGAATCGGCCAAAGCAATCAAAGGACAAGCCCTGGCTGATTTCATTGTTCAACACAGGGATGATTCAATTGCATATGCAGACATTGTGCCATGGACACTGTATTTTGATGGATCCATCTGCAAGCATGGATGCGGTATCGGCCTGGTCATCATATCCCCTCGAGGGGCAAGCTTTGAGTTCGCTTTTACCATCAAGCCTTATTACACTAACAATCAAGCAGAATATGAAGCGGTACTTAAAGATTTGCAATTGCTACAAGAGGTCGAGGCCGATTCCGTATAGATCATTGGCGATTCACAGCTAGTAGTTAATCAACTTTCTGGGGAGTATGAATACAAGAATGATATTCTCAGAGTTTACAATGAGGAGTGCAAGGAGTTGCTACAAGTCTTCAAGATTGTGACGATGAGGCATATACCCAGGAAGCAGAACTTCGAGGCCAATGATTTAGCTCAGGGAGCATTGGGATACAGGCCGATGGCTAAGGATGTTCAGATTCAAATCGCTGCCGTAGATGCCGACGATTGGAGGTTTGCTATCATTGATTATTTAAAAAATACTTTCCAGTCGGCGTCACGAAAGATGAAATACAAAGTCTTGCAGTATGTCCTGTTAGATGATGGTCTCTATTACCGGACGATTGATGGTGTCCTGCTCAAGTGCCTAAGTCTCGAGGAGGCCAAAGTTGTTATGAGTGAGGTATATGAAAGGATTTGCGGAACCCATCAATCGGCTCATAAGATGAGGTGGCTTTTGAAGCGCACCGGATATTTTTGGCCGACAATGCTTGAGGACTGTTTCAAATATTACAAAGGATGCCAGGATTGCCAAAAGTTTGGAGCGATTCAGAGAGCGCCGGCATCGGCTATGCATCCGATCATAAAGCCGTGGCCGTTTCGAGGATGGGGTATAGACATGATCGGACAGATCAATCCACCATCAAGTAAAGGGCATAAATATATTTTAGTGGCTACAGACAACTTCACCAAGTGGGTTGAGGCCATCCCTCTTAAGAAGGTTGATTCCAAAGATGCAATTCAGTTTGTCAAGGAGCATATCATATATCGGTTTGGATTACCACAAACGTTGACTACGAATCAGGGATCAATCTTCGTGTCCGATGAGTTCGTCCAATTTGCCGACAGCATGGGTGTTAAGTTGTTAAATTCTTCTCCGTATTATGCGCAAGCCAATGGGCAGGCAGAAGCTTCTAATAAGACTTTAATCAAGTTGATCAAGAGAAAGATCGATGAACAGCCGCAGCAGTGGCATACAACGCTGGCCAATTCGCTTTGGGCGTATCGGATGGCCTGTCATGGTGCAATTCAAGTGCCACCATATCAGTTGGTTTATGGACATGACGCTGTGCTGCCATGGGAAACTAACATCGGCTCAAGAAGGATTGCCTTGCAAGATGACTTGACGGCCGATGAATACCACAGTCTTATGGTTGATGAGTTAGATGATTTGGCACATGTTCGGTTGCGGGCCTTGGAGAAAATCAAGCGAGATAAAGATAGAGTGGCTCGTCATTATAACAAAAAGGTTGTTGCCAAGTCATTTGAAGAAGGGGATCTTGTTTGGAAATTGATAATGCCGATTGGTTCCAGAGATAATAAATTCAGCAAGTGGTCACCAAATTGGGAAGGTCCTTTTCAGATCCATCGATGTGTTCCTCACAATGCCTATCTGCTCAAAGGATTAGATGGTGAAATTTATGGTCGAGCTCTTAATGGCAAATACTTAAAGAAATATTATCCTAGCGTCTGGATCTATTCATGATCGGCTTGCCAGTCGATTTATGGTGATAGCCGATGTGGTGTACATCGTCTTTAGATGGGCGATATATACTATCGCCCTTAGTTCAAATTTTACAACATAAGCCCTCATCTTCTAAAATTTGGGGGGCATATATATATACAAGCGCGAAGTTTTTCAAGTTTGTTCTTCATGATTCTTCAAGTTTGTCGGATTCAAGATTGTGGACTTTAAAACATTTCTTCAAGCTTGGACTTCTTCAGATTTGTTCAAGATTGTGGACTTTAAAACATTTTTTCAAGCTTGGACTTCTTTAGATTTCTTCAGATCAAAGTCGGCTGATTGGCTAATGAGATTTATGTTTACAAACTATGAAGGCACAAAAGATAGTACATCACCCTATAAAGTTTTCAATAGCTGCAATGGCTCTGCGACGGATTTGGTCAATGTCTTCTATCGCTTGGGCGTCATCGGCCGACGACCCTGGGATTGGCTTCAAAGATTTGCTCAGGGTGGCAAGGTACTTGGCCGATGCCTTCAGCTTCGCTGTTTGGTCTTCGATGGCTTTGGGTGATGCAGCTACTCCGGCTTCAACTTCTTGGATCTCTTTGCGCGTCGCTTCTAGCTTCAGTACTAAGTCTCCTTCGAGACGGCGGAGTTCTTCAAGCCGGTTGTTTAAGATAATCGGCTCAACGGCCAGCTCATCTAACTTAGTCTTGTCAAAATTGACTTGAGCTTTGCTAGCAGTTAAGGCCGATTCTAGCCTTTCACGTTCTCGTCGCTCCGCGATTCTTTCTTTTGCCCTATGGAGCTTGAATTGGTATTGTTCCAAGAAGATGGCGGATATTAGGGTCTCCATTAGGTCTTCGGGCAGTTGATCTTGAATCTCTTGTACCCTGACCCTGATAGGAGTGCAATCTTCCACCAAGAATTCCAGCGAGGACTCCAGCCGACTGGCGATATCGGACAGCCGGGTCTTCAGTTCATCAGAGATCGACGCCTTGGCTGTGATGGGCGGCTCCTTGTCCTCGTCATCAAGAAATTGGCCGATATCAAAAGAGAACATATCGGCTAAGTTCTGTAAACATCGGTGTAGGGCATGGTTAGCCTAGTCAGACAAGGAATCGGCAAAGGAATCAAAGTAATCTGGTTTATCTGCGATGGGACATCGGCTGTGCTTGCATCGGCCTCCTTCTGTTGTCATGAAACAGTAGGCGAGGGGGTTGGCCGATGCGGTACAGGTGATGGAGCTCTCGGCTGAAGAAAGGCAAGAAAGTGGTGATCAGATCTGTGTTACCAGAGGGATGATATAAAAATTAACTCTTACTGAAGCAATCGGAGAGGGTGGTGGAGAAGGAGATGGTGTTCTCAATCGGGCCTTGGTTTGCTCGCGCCTTTGCAAGGTTGCTTTCTTAGTCCTTGTCAAAGGGGCCGATTGAGTTCTCTCTTTCAACAAAGATGATGCGACGACCTGAAAAGGATATCAAGTTATAGCATACCAGCAGAAGGAGATTACATAACTTCAAGAAAAGGACTGTATTAACCTTGCGGATTGCATGCCTGGTTCTCCTCAGTTGGGCAGTGTCAGCTTGATCATCGGCCGGTGGGTTTGCAGTGGTCCTGGCCGGTGGCTTTTCAGCAGTTTCAGCCGATAGATTATCTTCTTCAGGAAGATCAGCAACTGCTGCATCGACCTCTTCCTCCATTACTTGTTCATCGAGGAATTCTTCCACGGAGGGGTCTAGTTCATCAAGATCGGCTTGATCATCAGTCTTGGCTTTCTTACTGGTTTTTTGAGGTTTTTCTTTTGCCGACGCCTTCCTTTTGGGGTTTTCCTTGATCATCGGCCCTTGGAGTAGTGATGATACCTTTGGGGCAGTGAGGCCGATGATTGACTCCAGAATAGTTGATCCTGAGGGAGCTACAGCTTGAGCATAGGAAATTTTCCGCCCACTATTGCTGTTTGATGGTAGTGGAGCATCAGGGACTTGGGGACTAATGTTGTCAATAAGTTCTGTCAAGTAGTACCTGGCCGATTGATGGAATAGATGAGCAGCCCATTCCTGCCACCATGATTGGAAGCTAATATGGATGAAGGGGCTCAACCATAATCGGTCACAGTCGCCCAAGTTTGGTACTCTAATTTCTAGAGCCTTGCTCATAACCAGGGCTGATGGGACCGTACCCCTGCTCTCTAGGAGCCGATGAAAGTGTAGGCTGATTTGAAGCTGTCCCAACCCACATTGTCTGGCAGCCACCATAGGGTTGTAGAACTCATATGATAGACTGGTGTTTCTGCCTTGAAATATACCTATTGAAAGCAGGCAAGGAGTGATGCCGATCATGAAGATTTCTCTTGAAACCATGTCATCATTCAGCTGGCTCAGGGTTAGATCGGCAGGGAGCTCGAATTCGGCGTCCGAAGGATATACAAACATGTCCATCTTGGCTGATGGAGGGCCAGTGTAGAACCGAATGAACCAGGTGGATATCTCTTCGGCCAATTGCTTTGCTCTAGGATAAACAGAGGCTGCTTCTCCGAAGGACATACATCTTCTGGTTGAGACATCTTCATTGTCGTCGTGGTCCGATGGGAAGGCAGAGTTTGATAATGGAGGCCGATCGACCATGGTGTTGGTGTAGATTGTTAACCATAGTTCGATGAACCACCATGGACCTCCATGTGCCACTGTTTGCTTTAGCATCAGATCTTGGGTGGCAATATGTAGTATCCGATAGATGGCTCCAAGAAGGTATCGGCCAAGGGGAATCTGCTTCTTTTCAACCAGGGCTTGAGCTAAATGTTGACAGTTTGTAGTGGGGCCACAGGTTGATCCACAGAATACAAATCTTTCTAACCATAGAGTTAGAAAGGCCACGTGCTCTCTTTCTGAGACAGACCCCTGTTTCATATGCTCAGAAATGTACCCAGACCAACCTCCAATTTTCTTGGTCTTCAGCTTGTGTTTCCTATTGATAAGGAGGTTGAAGGGGATTATTTCAGAGTGAATATCCAGTCCAGTCAGCATCTTGACATCAATCAGTGTTGGGGTCATCGGACCTTGCCGGAACAGAAAAGCATTTAAGGTGCTAGACCAAAAGTAGGTGGCCGCTGACATAAGGGGCTCATTCTTCTTAGAATCGGCCAAGGACAAAGCAATACACGGGCCGATTCCTATCTCATCCCAGTGGACTTGTTTGGCTGCTGCAATCGTTTTGTACCAAGCCTTGTATCCATTGAGCTTGGACGGCCAAGACCTGAAGGTGTGCCTCCATGAAGCAACATTGGGCTTTACCTCCTTGAAGAGGATTCTATTTGTTTCTGCGTCTATTAACCAGGAAGGGTCAGGATTACCCATCGGGCCTAATAGGAACCGGTGTGACTTGTCGTTGGTGGGGATCAAGATTTGATTTTTGAAGACCTACGACATGGGAATAACAATGAAAAATAAGACCCGAGGGGCAAGAGTAGAAACCCCATTTTTGAAGAATTCGGCGGGAAAACGAAAATGCGAACTCGGAAAGGATTGACTCACCACGGGGATCTCAGAAGCGTAGAATGGCAAGGAGGCCATTAATGAACTCGAGGAGGTCGCCGATGCGGGGGTCGATGTCGATGGGACGCCGAGGTGTCGCCGGAGTCAAGAAGCGCGGATGGGTAGCGAAGGAGTGCGCAAGGAAGTCGGTGGCGGAAGGCTGCGAATCTGGATCTGCGCGGTTTTCAGACTAACCCTAGCGAAGAAGTCGATGGGTTCCTCGGAGCTAATTTCGCCACATTATACAATGAAGCGGAATTGGGGGGCATGTGTTAACAGAAGATTTTTGTAATCTACTCGGAGAGGAAAGAGAAAACCGATGCAGAGAAGAAGGGCTAAGTTAGAGTCGGACCAGGTGTCATATCGGACTCAGTGAGCGTATCGAACTGGAAGAGGCGCTAGCAGGAAGAGCATATCGGCCGATACGGGTTCAATGTGGCCATTGACCGATAGAGCCAGGAAGTTGATAGAGTTAGCATGGGCTTGGTCTGGGCTCGAGATAAGCTTCAAGGAAGTTGCCAAATAGAGATAAAGCTCGGTTTTAGGCAATTGTATCTTGTAAATTAAGTAGGTTTAGATCTAATCTTTGGCAAGAGTCTGCCGCAAAGAATTGTTTGTTAGTTAGAGATAAGATCGTGTCCTATACGGATCATGTTGTAATCTCAGGTATAAATATTTCTGTAGTTTGTACATAGAAACTCTCTCACAATCCAATACAACAAACAATTTGTGTTAATCTATTTTTGGCGCATCGCCAACCCTCGCAAGAGGTTAACTTCCGGCGAGTTCTTGCTTCCCCAGAGCAGAGGTAAGAACTCGTATCCGACGATCTACATCGTCAGGGCTAGCGTGTCGCTTTAGACACGTTAAGCCCTAGCGATGTGATCGTCATCTATCATGTTTTAGCTAATCTCCACGTGGCTTTCTAATTCTATCTCGCTAGCGGTTAACTCGTTTTAGGGTTTATTGCCGACGATGGTCGAATTAGCTTGCTCGTCTAGATTATCTAAGGCATCTACCATCCCCAAAAGCGATCGATGGCTTGATTTTCTTTGTGTTAACTCTCGATCTACACTCTGAGTTGCTATCGACCTTAGTCGTGTTTCGAGGTTTAACTCAAAGCCTATTTTTGATCATAATTAAGGATAGAACCGGGGTTTCAGCCGGTTTTACCTAATGCATGTGATCATTTATATTTTTGCATGTATTCGCCACTTGTGCAAACAAATCATTAAATATAAATATATTTATTGCAGGGTATCCTTACGATTTCTCTGTGATTAATATATCTGTATTGGCCGATTGGTTTGTATAAGTTTACATTAGAGTATTAGCTAGTGTGTTTATCTTCATGTATCTCTCATTAAATTGCCACTAACATATTAACATGGGCCGATGGGAGTAGATCCGTTCACCAATATTATTATGTTATAATTACAAGTAGGCCGATATAGTTTTGCCCTATCGGCTGGGTCTTGACAATGCGACATTGGCCTATTGGCCGATCGGCCGTTGTTCACTAATCTGGTTTGCTTGTTTATCTTGTTGATTGCAGATCAAATCAACTGGCACGCCCTACACGCACCTAGGCAAGCCATTGGACCTGCACTGGAGCTAAGCAGATCTCCCAGGCCGCCGTGGAAACGTGGAACCCGTTTGGTTGCAAGGCGGGTCTAAATTCTACGCCAACACACACATGATCCTTCTCAAAGATGACGTTAGTAAGCCCAAGGATGTGTTCGCCTTTTAGAAGCTGTGACAAATTTCTCATCCCAACATGGGCTAGACTTTGGTGCCAAAGCCACCCCATGCTAGATTTGGCTATTAAACAAGTTTCCGGGTTCACTTTATATTGTGTGAAGTCCACTAGATAAAGATCACCCTTCAATTTTACTTTAAAGGCCACGGAGGAGTCACTTTCTAAGGACGGTCACATCCTTGTCGGTAGAAAGACAATTATACCCCATCTTGAATAATTGGGACACCGATCACAAGTTATAGCATAAGGAATTAACAAGAAGAACATTATAAAGGGAGTTGTCATTTGAGATAGCAATTTTACCTAACCCCATTACCTTTCCTTTTGAATCATCTCCAAACACAATGTTGTCATGACTACCATCGTTTTTATTTAGAGATGTGAACATACTCCTTTCTCCGGTCATGTGATTTGTGCACCCTCTATCAACCACCCAACTTGTGCCGCCGGAGGAGTATGCCTACAAAACAAGTCTAAGCCTTTGACTTAGGTACCCAAACTTGCTTGAGTTTGGGTCCTTGCATGTTAGTCACGAGAGATTTTGGCACCCACAAGCACCTCTCACGCTTCTCCTGTTTAGGACCAACAAATCGAGCGACCACTTTACCATGGTGATCTCTCGTTAGAACATATGAAGCATAAAAGAGAGAATGAGGCAATTGCTCATCCTTGGCAATAGAAACACTTGAGCACCCTTGGCCTTAGTGAACTTAAGACACTCCTTGCCGTTAATCACGTCACATTTGGATTGCTTGCCTCCATATGCATGGAAGCCAAGCCCAAACTTCATCTTGTCGTCATGAGTGACAAGTGTCTTAAAGAGGGCATCTTTGGATTGGTATGTCTTCATGCATCCATAATTCACCAAGGTACCTAATCTCTCATTCTCCTTCTTTAATAGTTGCAATGTATCAAGGTTAGTGGCAAAAGCATCTATATCAACATTATAACATCTTGCACATCCAATCCTAGTTGAAGCATTAGAGGGCTCGGTGACATTCTTGGGAAAAGAGAGCTAGCCCAAAGAGCATCAAATTGCACTTCAAGCTCCTTGTGAGTTTTGTCCAAACTCTCATAGGTTTCTTGTAGTGCAATATTTGAGCTCTTTAGGTTAGCCACAGAGTCATTGGCCTAGGAAAGCCCCTTGTTCACCTCCTCTACCTTCTTTCTCTCAAGAGCCAAGCTTCTCTCTAGAGAAAGATTTCTTTTCTTTTCAAGAACAAGCATATCTTTTTGCTCTTCTAGAATTGCCTCCTTGCTCTCTAATGTCCCAACTAGCTCATTGAACTTTAACAAGATTTCTTTTATATCAAGCTTGTCATCATCATCATCATTGCAAGCATCATCATCATGATTGGATTTAGGAGATGAGGTTACCTTGTGACCTTTTGCCACAAGGCAAGTGGGCTCATAGTCATCATCGTCGTCGCTCAATTTGTCGAAGAGTGATTTGCTTGACAAAACTTTGATTGCCATAGTAGCAATCCCTTCACATTCCCCACCGAAGCCACCCTCATCGTAGAGATCCATTGTTCTCCAAGATGAGCATGTCCGATAGTCCTCTTGTTTGACTTGGGATTGTTCTCCTTGGTCTTGTTTCTCTTGGGGCAATCGGTGATAAAATGACCATACTCTCCACACTCAAAACACACCTTCTTCCTTGTATCATCATCACCTTTCTTGTTCTTCCCATATCCACCTTTCTTTCGCAAGTAGTGCTTAAATTGTTTGACAATGAGAGCAAGTTCCTCATCATTGTCCTCATCTACACTAGCTTCCTCTTCCATCTTAGCCTTCAAAGCAACGTCTCTTCCCTTGGATAGATTCTTGATGATCATGGCCTCTTCTTCCATGAGCTCATGTGAGGTGATCCTTCCAAGCACTTCACTTGGAGTGAACTTCTTGAAATTTGGAATTTCCTGAATAAGAGTCACCAAGGCGGGGTTTCTAGGAGAGAAAGCCCGAATTAGCCTTCTCACAACAAAGTGATCCGTCATCTCTAAGCTTCCAAGTCCCTTTATCTTGCTGACAAGAACCATCAATCGATCATACATCTCTTGTGGTGATTCATTGTCCTCCATCACAAATCTACCAAGTTGTCCATCCAATAGCTCAATTCTTGCTTCTCTAACTCCGGGAGAGTGTCCCATATCTCCTTTGATTCTTCAAGCCCATCCACCTTGTTGAACTCTTTGGGGCTCAAGGCGGCGAGAATAGCATTGGCAACTTGAGCATTACAATGAATGGCTTGTTCTTGCTCTGGAGTGAGGTTCATGTCCTCTGAGGTTCATGTCCTCCAAGGGCATGTCCAAACCTGTACACACCATTCTCCAAAGACTAGGATGCAAAGCGATTAGATGCAACTTCATCTTGTGCCTCCAAGCAGCATAGTGAATCCCATCAAAGTGTGGGGCACGCCCGGAAGGCATAGAGATGTAGTGGTTAGAAGGATTAAGCTTAGTATAATCAAATGGAATAGTAGCTCCCTTTAGGGTGTGTTCGTTGGATGGCGTTGGAAACTAACCCTCCCCGCACACAAAACGGAGTGACTCATTAACACATGATTAATTAAGTATTTGCAAATTTTTTTTGAAAAATGGATTAATATGATTTTTTAAAACAACTTCTGTATAAAAACTTTTTGCAAAAAACACACCTTTTAGTAGTTTGAAAAGCGTGCGCGCAGAAAAAGAGAGAGGTGAGTTGGGAAAGTAAGGTGAAGAACAAAGCCTTAAGGTTGGTTGGTCTTCGAGGTGAGTTCTCATCGTTGGTAGGAAGAGTCTAGGAGGGTGGTAGCTTCTCTTCGGTTTGACTAGTCCCGGTCATCTTGACGTCCTCTAAGCGGTTAAGCTTTTGAGGAGGTTAGGCTCTGATACCAATTGAAAGTAACCTAGAGGGGGACTGAATAGGCTAAACCTGAAATTTTGGACAAAATTCGCAGCGGATTAAGTACTTCTTTGAAACCTCCGAACAATAGCTTGGAACCCTAGGCTTATGCCAAATGTTTCACTCAATTCTTTAGAGTTTTCAAAGATAAAGGAAACAAACAACTACCACTAACTCAAGAGGATCCAATAAAGGTAAGATAGTAAATGCGGTAATGTCACGCCCAGAATTTCTATCCAAAATCCCAAACGCTTACATGTGTGTAAACTCTCGTCCAGGAATCAACCGAGATACACAATAAAAAATTAATAATAGAGTGCAATTATTTATCTAATTAATAGACGAATAAAAAGCCATTACAGAGGTAGATAGTTCCTCTCACACAATAAAGTTCTAAGCAGCGGAAAAATAATAATTAGCATAGGCAACCCCACTCCACAAGCAGCTTGACAAGGATTAAGCCTAATCCTCCAGTCCTCCATCATCACTATAGAACTCCTCTTCTCATGAATTATTGCAAAGTGAGTATATGGAATACTCAACAAACCACACAACAATTATGCAAGTGCAAAGGGAATAACAAAGGATGGCATAATATGGTCTCATTTGCATAAATAGCATTTATTAAATATTTCAGAATTTATAAAACAAGTAAAATATTAATTAAACAATATTAATCCAACGCTATACAACATACCGCTGTATAGGCTCATCCAGTTCTGAACAACCATACCCGGCTGCACAGCCCTATCTCCAAACCAGGAATATACCATTCCATACCAGGAGCTAAACAGGTCTTAAGCAGTTATTTAATCTTTATTATTAATGAGAGGTGTGAAACTAATCACGAAAAATATTGTTAGACCCACCCATAACCACGGGCACGGCTATTCGAATAGTTTTACTCTGGTCAGAGGTGTACTACTGTACCCACAAGACACAGCCTCAACATCATGTCAACCATGCATCGAGATACTGGAAATGTACTCGAATATAGACTATGACAGTACCCCCAACATAACACAACGCAGAGCAGTGCACCGTTCCTGGATCATAATCACCCCCTTAAAACCAAAGGCATGGACTCCCCAGTGACCCCCATGGACTTGTCACCATTTCGCAGTCTGGTGCGCCGCTAAGAACCATGTTATACCAAGGGTAAAGCCGTTGCCCACGCTGGCTTGTGGTTAGTATGGTTAAAGTTTCACAACGATAGCTCGCGAACCGGTCCTTAATTGTCATGAGCACGACCATCAAAACCATGTGCTCACAACACACCATTAGCAAGTTTTAGTTTACAATTAATTAATTAACTAAGCACGATTAGCCATTGTGAACTACATGTTAATCAGTGATAGTGAAGCATAGTTCTTCCCATTAATGAGCTAATGTTTCTAAGCATGGCTAAGCATCCTAATAACTTTAGCTAAAACCATAAAGTTCTAGCTAATCCAATTATTAACTAGGTGACGAAGGACGGATAATCAAATTACAAAGGGGTCATATCAAAGGCAATAGGTTATTCCCACCCGGTGACATTCGAAAATAAATGCGATAGTTGAATAAAAACAATAGCTTTAAATGGGTTTAATATGCTTAAAGGGTACTTTGGAATCTGTGTGACTTGCCTTGCTGGTCTCCGAACTTTTCAAAGTCTTCTCCTGCAACGACAGACTCTCCGGGAACATCCGAAACTAGAAAAAGAACAAAATCAACCAAAACAGTACATTAACAAGCATCAACAATACATGTGGATATTTTTATTGTGTAGATCTTGTTTTTATAAAAAATTAGAGACTTGAACCAACTAAATCCGAGTTACGGTGAATTAGTTATGAATTATTGAATTTTAAATTAATTTAAATCATTTACAGAGATTTTAATTGAATTATGACGCAATAAAGAATTAATTTTGAATTATCTCGCGTCAACATTTTAAGTCTACGGTAGGCCGGATGCGCAGAGGCGGTCCACCACGTGGCACGCGACTAGGCGACGACATGACGGATGACATCATGATGACGTCATCGCTGGCGGCGACTCGGGACCCAACGGTTACCGGTGAACTAGGGCAAAGCGGCGCTAACAGATGGCACCAGCGGGTAGAACATGACTCAGTGAACTCACCGATGGCGGCACGATGAGAAACGACAACGAACGACAACGATGGCGAGGTTGGAACGACGGCGTAGCACATGTTGACGACGACGATGTAGCTCTGGCGAGTTGCAGCAGCGGCGAAGGCGTGGATGGTGTTCCTCTCTTCCTTGCGAACTCAACGGTGGCGACGGCTCGCGGAGACGACGGCTGCAGCAGTGGCAAAGCACGGCCGAACCCGCGTCGACGATGACGGCGCAATAGCTCGGGCGGCGGCAGCTCTACCGGTGGCTGCGAGCTAGGGCGAGGGTGGCGGCAGCTAGAGGAGGACTATGGGGTCCTATTTATAGGGTCGGGAGGACGGGATCGAACCCACATCGATGGGAAAAAAATCGAGAAAGTTTAGGGTTTCCAAAGAGAGAGAGGATCCGAATAGAGTTCGAATCGGAGTGGATTTCTACGGGATTTGATTTGATTTTTTGGGGAAAGGAAAGAGGAGGACACGGCAAGTATTTCCCCTCTATCAATTTAGCCGAGAAAGGAAGGAAGCGACCGGATTTGAAAGGGGAGACAACTGCATCAACGGGCAAGGTCTCTAGGCAGAGGTTGAAGACGACACTGTAGCGACAGGGAGGAAAAACAGACTTCTGGGTAAAAGGGACGGCTTGAAAAAGAAAAAGAAAAGGAACGAAGGGAGGCAAAGTAGACTTTTTCCGGCAAAAAGAAGAGCTGTGGTTTCGGGCTGGGCCATCAGGAAGAGAGGTGGGGATGGGCCGTAAAGGAGAAAAGAGAAAAAAGAAAGTTTTATTTACTTTTTCAATTTAAATAATTACTAAAATGATGTTTCATTTATTAAAAATACTTCCTTAGCTCAAATAAATCCCGAAAAAATCCAGGAACTATAAGAATAAAAGAAGTATTTAACAAAATTTTATCTAGCCTCTTTTTATATTGTAATTATTAAATTAAAACTAGATCTTTTCTTTTAAGCTTTTAAAATTATTTCTAATAATTCCTTATAAACAACAATTTATATTTTAGGTATTTTAGGATGTGACAGGTAAGTAAGAAGGTAAGTAAGAGAGACACGAGATATTTCACCGAAGTTCGGATTCAAGAATCCTAATCTCCGTTGAGGGACTCCTAAGAGTCGGGTCTCGATTAACCCTAAACCTCACGAAGTTTGCACCCACAAGGTCATCTAGGTTTTCAACTCACCACCAAGAATTTGCCAATCCCCAAGCGACCCCAAGGTCAAGCCTTATAAGGGAACCCTAGTTCACTGGTGTGAGTCTCTCAACCAAGCAACCTTATAAGAGCAAACAAGGTACCAACTCAAATGTTACGCCTTTTCCTTGCGGAGGTGGAGTAGAGACTTCACAAACTTTCTCAGGCTTGCCACAAGATCTGGAAGCTCACGGGAGACTCCTAGCCAGCTAGGATGTCACCCTCCAAGAGTAACAAGCACGTGCAAGGCCCGACGTCGATCTCCAGTGCTCCAAGTAGAACCCTAGCTCAAGCACTCAAATCCCCCAAAACCCAACTCAAATCCCACAAAGATTTGCCTCAAAGCCAATGGAAGAGAGAGGGGAAAGAGCTCCAAGAGAGGGAGAGAGAGAGTGAAAGACCAAATGAGAGCTTGAGTTCTTAAAGGAGGTCGGTGAGGTGGTATAAATACCCCCACCAACCAGCCACTAGCCATTGTGTAAAAAGGTGCGCTACCCAAGAGTACCTGGGTCGGATCTCGGAAGCTCTGGGAGGCATAGCTCGCATAGCGCAGAGAGAGGCCCGCAGTATTTGAAAAAGGGTACCTGGGCACCAGAGACCCCCGCCCGGAGACTCTGGGATATCCACCCGGGTACTCTGGGCTCAAAGAAAGAAGGCTCCATGCACAGCCCCGGAGACCCCGTAATAGGGCCTCCGGGCACCTGAAGGGGCTGACCGAAGACTCCGGGATAACCCCCGGAGACCACGGGACACCCACGAGAGGCACAACTGGATCAATCCCAAAGACCCCGGAATAGGGCCTCCAGGCACCCGAAGGGCTTTACCGGAGACTACGAGATATCCAGCCTAGGACTCCGGGCTCGATGTCAAAGCCCAAAACAGAGAGAATGAAAGGCATGGGGACTTTTACTCAACCAACCCGAGATCAAGAATAAGTAGTTTGAGAAGTTTTGATCTTTGCGTTGCATTGCACCTACCCCTCTTTGTAGTGCGGCCTACCTAAACTTTGACTCAACGGGATAATAAAAAATTAAACCGTCGAAGCCGTCATGATATCATTTCTTTGCCTTTTGTAGGGATCATAGGTGTAAATGATTGTGAATCCAATCCCTGATCAAATACACTTGATGCACACATTAGTGCCCTTACTATTTTGTCATCAATTATCCTAAACCCCAATAGGGCGTAGATGCACTTTTACGTTGGTCTCCGCTGCCTCTGCTTTTGTTGTTGTTGCTTCTGCGTCGTCTGTTGCATTCTCGGGCTTCTCATGAGAGTTGCAACCTAAGTCAATGTAAATAAGTCCTCTATTTAATTTAAGGATTGCAATAATTCATAATTATCACTGTGGGTACCAGCGCTATGTCCTGGGACTGGTACCGACATCGCGGTTTTGTAGGATGTGGTCCGCACCGTTTTTCCTACGACACGCTCTTGTCAGGTGCCGTTGTACGGCGGTGCCAGATTGGGGTGTGGCACATGCCATGCTGCTAGGTTTGACAAGAGATGACACTGGTACGGAATGTTGGGAAATAATATCTCAACTAAGGAAATGAGAGAGAATCATGTGGCCCGATTCCACCCGTTGGCCCGCGTAATTAACGCACGTAACTTGCAATTAATTTCCTTCAAACTCGATGATCAGAAGCACACAAAAAATCCTATAAGGGCATGCCCCTGACTCCCTCGGCACAAGTATAAAAGGAAAGGCACTAAACCCGTAATTGGTAACGATCGATCCACGGCTTTCCCTACTCACTGAAACTCTAACACCGATTCTAAGTGCGCTAGAGGGTGATCGAAGGGTGTTTCCCATGCCAAGGTTTTCATCCCGGTCTTAGGGAAGAAAAAGAGCTCGCCCTGGAGGACGAACTCATCTCGCATGACGATCTCCATCACAGGCATTCATCTACCGCGACATCCACAACACCGACGCAACTAAGGCGGCTCTAATGGCTTCTTTATCACCGGTCAGTACACCACCGAATTCCGCCTAAGCAAAGATTGATGATCATGCATTGCCTAAGATCAAGTTTATAAAAATTAGATCTTACACCCCCACATCTGTAATAGGTATGAATCTCATTACTGGTGAGAAAATCTCATCTGTGACGGGCGAAGACCCATCACAGATGAGTCATGGATAGCAGGTGATAAGTCATCTGTGATGGGTCATAATTTACCACAAGTCACAGATGAGTCCCTAGTGACGGTTCGTAACTTTTAGTCCATCGCTAATAACTCATCTTTGACGGATTAATTGTAACTTTCCACCTGTCAAGGATGACAAATCATGATTTTTGGATTTGAATTTTAAATGAACCAAAAAACTCAAAAAATATTTTAAATTTTACAAACTGTGGAGATTATGGGTACCGGATACCCTCACGGCTAGCTTATCCGACTTACCATAGGGGATAGGTTGTGCTCTATGATTATGTAAACCGGCTATGACTTGGGTATTACATTACCATAGTCTATAGTTGGTAAGATTGAGGAGTCCGACTTCGAATAGAATAGGTCTCCGACTTGTGAACCCGCCCTCCGGGATTATATAAGGAGGGTAGGGCGTCCCTTGAGGGGCAGAAGACAACAGATAAGACAAGAGAGAAAAATCATGAGAGCCCCAATTGAAAGAGATCAGGAGATCAATAAACCACTCGGCGGATCGAATCCCCGAAACAGAAGTAGGGTGTTACCTCTCATTAGAGAGGGCCTGAACCTGTCTAAACCTTTGTCCCGATTAACCCATTGTGTTTGGCACTTGACTGCTACCCCCAATTTCTATTGCCGAAACCAAGTTTCGACAGTTGGCGCGCCAGGTAGGGGCTCTGCGTCAGGTTTTCTTCCACATCCTGCCGATGAGCGCAATGGGATCTCCATCATGCTTCGCCGACTTCACCCTCGCCCCTGGGCAGGTGCTTCGCTTCGGCGGACTTGACTTCACCGCCGATAGATTCGGCAAACTTTCTCTTCTCGACTCGGATTCGAACCAGTCGAGAAGGGAAAACCACTCGGCGCCGCTCGGGTTACTGGACGACGCCAAAATCTACCATAATCTTCTGTCTTCTGACTTGGATTCGATCCACTCGGAAGAATCTGCTTCATCGTCTTCATGCTGTCCCCCGGCCTCACGAGAGGTCGCGGTCGTACTTCAATGACTCGGGTCATACGAATCCACAGACATCGACGAACATCTGAGCTCCGACGACTTCGACGACCTCTACGACATCTCCACGGACGAGATCAACAGCTACGACGCAGACAAAGACTACTACGATCCGGATCTTCTCAACGTGCTCATGGCCGAGGTTGCCGAGACCGACTCAGCTACGGCCCGGAGGATCGCGGAGGAAGAACGGGCTAGACTTGAGCAAGAGCACAAGCTAGTAGAGGAAGAACGAGCCAAGCTTGAGCAAGAGCGCAAGCGTGCAGAAGAAGAAAATAAGCGCAAGGAGGAGGAGGAGCTCAAGAAGAAACAAGACGCCGACAAAAGACGAGACCTAAGGGCGACTGGGCGCTCGGCCCACGAGGCCATAATGCAGACAAGAGTTGACAGCGCCAATATCTTCCAGACGCCACAGCAAAACACCGTCGCAGCCCTCACCCTCATTGACACCATCATCGAAGCGGCACCAGCAGTGGTGACACCACTCCTGGACAAGATCAAGACCATGGTCGCGGCCACGGCCAATGGCCACCCTTCCAGCTCCGCACGAAGGCCTACTGAGTCCATTGCTGAGACACCCGACAGGAGCCGATTGCCGCCGCTACGATCCAAAGACTATAAGAGACCCGAGCAAAGCAAGACACCGGTAAGGTCCAAGGATCCCCGCCACGAGGTAGTGTGGAGGCCGCGAGGCCAAACAGCCGACTCTCATGAGAGAGAAAACAGTCACCGACCATCCGCCCACGACCGGAACCGTCGCAGCAACAACTCCAACTACCAAAGCAGCCCGCGAAGGCCCCCGCCGAGTGATCTGCGGGAGGTTCTCGACCGACGCTACCGTGAACGTGAACGGCGTTCTTCTGACGACAGAAGGAAATCACCTGAAGACCACGATGATGGAGTTCCTGCATTCACTCGGGACCTGCGTCGAGTAGATTGGCCGAGTGGTTTCAAGCCTGCCGGGATTGACAAATACGACAGAAAGACTGATCCCGAGTCATGGCTGATTGTATACACCCTCGCCATCCGCGCAGCAGGAGGAGACAGCAAGGCTATGGCCAATTACCTATCCGTCACTCTCGCCGACTCAGCCAAGAACTGGCTCACGAGTTTGCCAAGAGGCTCGATCGACTCGTGGAGTGAACTTCGGGACCACTTCATCGCCAACTTCCAAGGTACTTTCGAAAGACCCGGGACCCACTTCGACCTCTACAACGTCATTCAGAAGCCGGACGAGTCGCTGAAGGACTACATTCGACGCTTTTCGGAGAAACGAAACAAGATTCCCAACATCACCGACGATGTCATCATCGCCGCATTTCAGAAAGGTGTCCGCGACAAGTTGCTCATCGGCAAATTTGGGCGCAAAACACCGAAGACGGTCAAGCAAATGTTCGAGACGGCAAACTCCTACGCCAAGTCTGACGACGCTATCAAGGCCTCGCGACAAGACCGACACGACAAGAGGGACGACAAGCCATCCGGGAGCAGCTGGCGTCCTAAGAAGGACAACGGCAACAACAACGACGGCCAGAAGGATCGCAAGCGCAAGCCCGAGGATTTGGTCGCCACGACATCGAACTATCAGCAACAGCGTCCCCGAGTCGCCGCCTACGACAAAATCATGAACGCTCAGTGCACACACCACCCAAACCACAAGCATGCGGCAAAGGATTGCTTCATCTACAAATAGTTCGCTGAGCAATACGCGGCACAGCTACGACAGAAGCCGACTGACGAAGCCGGCCCATCGGGCACCAAGAGGAACGACCCGACTAGCAGCACAGAGCCTTTTCAAGACCCGGTCGGGGAGCTAAATCACATCTTCGGGGGACCACAGGCGTATGAGTCCAAGAGAAAGCAAAAGCTGACTGACCGAGAAGTCAACGCCGCGCAACCCGAAGTCCCACATTATCTACGATGGTCGGAGGTGGCTATCACATTTAACCGCTCGGATCACCCTGACCGAGTGGTTCACCCGGGGCGGTATCCCCTGGTACTAGACCCGGTGGTTCATAATATCAAACTAAAGCGCGTCCTCATCGATGGCGGTAGCGCTCTTAACATTTTATTCGCCAAGACGCTTGACGAGATGCAGATTCCAAGATCCGAGTTGAAGCCGAGTTTAGCCCCCTTCCACGGAGTCATCCAGGGGCTTTCATCTACGCCACTCGGGCATATCACCCTTCCAGTCACTTTCGGAGTTCGGGAGAACTTTCGGACGGAGAACATAACTTTTGAGGTCACCGACTTCGAAGCGGCCTACCACACGATCATCGGAAGACCTGCGCTCGCCAAGTTCATGGCAGTACCACATTATACCTACCTCATCATGAAAATGCCCAGGCCCCATGGAGTCATCATCCTGCGCAGTGATTTCAAGCAAGCCTTTACCTGCGATAGAGAAAGCTGCGATATGGCCCAAACTCGTGAGAGACTACGCGGCCAGCAAGAAGTCCGACTAGCCGCATCGACATCCGGAGAAGGAGAAGTCCCTGCGAAGAAGGTAGCCAAGTCGGGAGAAGGCGACGCCAAGACTAAAAGAATTCCCCTTGACCCATCAGATCCTTCTAAAACTGCTGTAATAGGCGCGGAGCTAGATCCTAAATAGGAAAGCACGCTCGTCACCTTCCTCCAGAATAATAAAGATATTTTTGCTTGGAAATCGTCTGATATGTCGGGTATTCCTAGGGAGGTGATCGAGCACTCTTTAAACGTCAAAGATGACGCTAAACCGATAAATCAACGATTGCACCGTTTCGCTCAAGATAGGAAAGATGCCATCAAGGAGGAACTCGCCAAGCTCTTAGCTGCCGGGTTCATCAAAGAAGTTTACCATCCCGACTGGCTAGCAAACCCAATTCTTGTTCGGAAGAAGACGGGGCAATGGCGCATGTGTGTGGACTACACCGATCTCAACAAAGCCTGCCCCAAAGATCCTTTCGGACTGCCTCGAATAGACCAAGTCGTCGACTCCACAGCCGGCTGCGAGCTTCTGAGCTTTTTGGATTGTTACTCGGGTTACCACCAGATCAGCTTGAAGGAATCTGACTGCCTGAAGACTTCGTTCATCACCCTGTTCGGGGCCTATTGCTACATCACGATGCCCTTCGGCCTGAAGAACGCCGGAGCCACTTATCAACGCATGATTCAACGATGCCTTCAGACTCAGATCGGGAGAAACGTGGAAGCCTACGTCGATGATGTTGTCATCAAGACCAAGCAGAAGGAAGACCTAATTGCCGACTTAGAAGAAACCTTCGCCAATATTCGGGCCTTCAGAATGAAGTTGAACCCAGAAAAATGCACCTTCGGAGTACCGTCAGGCAAGCTGCTTGGTTTTATGGTTTCCCATCACGGTATTGAGGCTAATCCTGAAAAGATCAACGCTATCCAGAGCATGAGGCCCCCGAGTACCCAGAAGGACGTCCAGAAGCTCACTGGCTGCATGGCGGCATTGAGCCGTTTTGTCTCCAGACTCGGCGAACGAGGTATGCCTTTTTTCAGGTTACTGAAGAAGATTGATGATTTTCAATGGACCAACGAGGCCCAGAAAGCCTTTGAAGACTTCAAGGAGTTCCTCACGACACCACCCGTGCTGGCGTCACCACACCCTCAAGAACCCCTGTTGCTTTATGTTTCTGCAACTCACCAGGTAGTCAGCACGGTTTTGGTCGTTGAGCGGGAAGAAGAAGGAAGAGCCCAGAAGATTCAAAGGCCAACCTACTTCATTAGCGAGGTGCTAGCAGGAGCCAAAACCCGCTACCCTCAGGTACAAAAGTTATTATACGGAGTTTTAATCACTGCTAGGAAACTAGCCCATTACTTTCAGGGTCACTCGGTCACCGTCATCACGTCTTTCCCACTCGGCGACGTCATCCATAACCGGGAGGTTACTAGGCGCATCACAAAGTGGGCACTAGAGTTGATGCCACTGGATATAACTTTCAAGGCAAGGACGTCTATAAAGTCTCAAGTCCTGGCAGACTTCATTGCTGAGTGGACCGAACAACAAGAAGAATTACCAAGAGAAGATTTGCAGTACTGGACCATGCACTTCGACAGATCCAAGAGGGTCACCGGCTTAGGAGCGGGAGTCGTGCTAATTTCCCCGACTGGGGAGAGGCTACGGTATGTTCTTCATATTCACTTCCCCGCCTCACACAACATCGCCGAATATGAAGCCCTCCTTCATGGTCTACGACTTGCTGTTTCACTCGGGATACGACCGATGATTATGCGAGGAGATTCCCAGTTGGTGGTAAACCAGGTAATGAAAGACTGGTCCTGTTTAAATGAAACCATGGAGGCCTACCGACAGGAAGTTCGCAAGCTTGAAGACAAGTTTGACGGATTGGAGCTATCCCATTTCTTGAGACATAATAACGAGGCGGCAGACCAGTTGGCGCAGTTTGGGTCCAAGCGCGAAGCAACCCCGACTGACATCTTCGTAGAACACCTTTATGAGCCGACTGTTGCCAAAAAATTATCCCCTGACGAGGACGTCGCAAACCAGATTGCCATGACCGACGCCGACTGGAGGACACCGTTCATCAAGTTTTTAACTCAGCAAGAGCTGCCGGGCGACCAGGATGAGGTGGAACGAGTCTGACGACGCAGTCAAGGCTATGTCATGGTTAACTCAGAGCTATACAAGAGAAGCCCCTCTGGAGTTTTGATGAGGTGCGTCACGCCGGAGGAAGGATGACAATTACTGCAAGACATTCACTTGGGCATCTGCGGCAGTCACGCCGCGGCGCGCACTTTGGTGGGCAAGGCCTACAGACAAGGATTCTTCTGGCTTACGGCGGTCACCGATGCTGACAAGGTTGTTCGCACATGTGAAGGCTGCCAATTCTTCGCTCGGCAAAGCCATGTTCCTGTCCAAGACCTTCAAACGATTCCATTATCATGGCCCTTCTCTATGTGGGGCTTGGACATGGTCGGTCCTTTCAAAAAGGCGCCAGGAGGATTCACGCATCTTGTCGTCGCCATCGACAAGTTCTCCAAGTGGATCGAAGCTAAGCCGGTTGCTATGATAACCGCAGACAAGGCGCAAGATTTTATTCTAAACATCGTGCATCGTTTTGGTGTCCCCAACAGAATTATAACAGACAATGGGACTCAATTCACTGGAGGCATTTTCAAGGAATTCTGCGAAGACTTCGGCATCAAGATTTGCTATGCATCAGTTGCGCATCCCAAGAGCAATGGACAAGTTGAACGTGCCAATGGCATGGTTCTTCAAGGTATCAAAACCCGAGTATTCGACAAACTACGACCGTACGCCGGAAGATGGGTGCAAGAGCTCCCTTCGGTGCTTTGGTCATTGCGGACTACACCCAGTCGGGCTACCGGCCAATCTCCTTTCTTCTTGATTTACGGAGCAGAAGCAATGTTGCCGAGTGAGATGGAGTACGAGTCTCTTCGTGTTCGTACCTTCGATGACGAGAGTTACGACCAAGACAGAGTTGACGACCTCACCCGACTGGAAGAAGCTCGCGAAGCCGCCTTGATTTAGTCAGCACCGTATCTTCAAGGACTTCGGCGCTATCACAACCGCAACGTTCGGTCACGAGCCTTCATTGTTGGTGACATGGTTTTGCGCAAGATTCAGACTACAAAAGATCGCCATAAGTTATCTCCACTATGGGAAGGGCCCTACATAATAGCTGAGGTGACTCGGCCAGGAGCATATCGTCTAAAGCGTGAAGATGGGACCATGGTGGAGAACTCTTGGAATATTGAGCATCTTCGTCGATATTATACTTAGGCATTTTTGTCTTTATGTTCTTCTCGACTGCCAACTTCAAGCAGGATGACCTCTTGGGTTGTCAGTCGGGGGCTATACGTATATCAATAAAGTATTATCTTCTTCGATAACTTGTTCATATTTAGTTTATCATTGTTTAGTGTTTTGGTTCGAGCCCAATAGATAAGGACTGAGAATTTTTTCGATGGCCTAATCAAGCTTAGGCTTGGTGACAGTCGGACGAAAATTCTTAAGAAATTACCTATGAAGACTCGAATCAGGGCATTAACATAAATAGGCTACATATTTACAAGTCAACGTTTCAACAAGTTATATACAACAAGACAGTTATTTTTGGAAGTTTTCAGCTACATCTGCAGCTACCTTCTTCGCCGACTCTTGTGCTTCACTTATGAGCTCTAGGGCTCGCTCATCTGACGTACCAGCTGCGAAGCCTTCTCCGACAGAGTCTACATCTACCTGAGGATAGAGTGATTTTGTCTGCGCAAGAGCGAAGCTTGCACCCATGACGGCCGCATCAGAGATATTTTCCATATATTTGGCCAGGGCCGTCCTAAGTTTGTCAAAGACTTCTACAGCATCCAATGAGCTTGTCCCGAGTCCGTTCTTATATAGTGCTGACAAGATCGGCGTGGCAGCATTGGCAATATCATCCCTCACATTTTTTGCCCTCCGGACTCTCTCGGCGAAAACATCAAATTGTGCTTGGGATTTGACCTTATAAGCTACAAGAGGGGTATGATTACATAAACATTCAAGACTGGGCAAGCTGCGGAGTGCTATTTTAAGAGAGCTTACCTTCAAATTCTTCCAAGATTTTCTCATTGTCAGGCTCCAGCTTGGCTTTACTGGTGCCTGTTTTCTCTAGCTGGGCCTTGAGAGAATCAATTTCTGATACATTTGCTGCAGCATGAAAGTTTGCAAGCATCAGGATCAAACATACCGTATGCATGGATAGAGCAAGTATAAAGGGTGGTTTGGCTTACCCCCGATTGAGCCACGGAGTTCCAAGTTTTCATCCCGAAGCTTCGCGATTTCCGCTCGAAAGACGACCTCTCGAGCTGCGGCTTCTTCTCTTGCGGCCTTGAGGTCTTGATGGACATTTTCCAGAGAATTTACATGAGGGACCAGCTTTTCGAGGGTGTCTGTTTTGGCCATTGAGCGACAATATATTCTCTGCATAAGGGGATGAAGATAGTTAATCACACCAGACGACGATGACAAGACATGGAGGAATTGTGCTTACATTCATTAGCCGGGTCGCTTCGTTGAGGCTGGCCACAAGCATGTCGCGTTCCTCGTTTTCCTTTTGCTTATTTAGCATGATGCCTTGCTTCACGCCTTCGGCATCGCGCCACTCGATCTTGATAGGAGGGATTGAATCAGCTGGAGACTTCAGTCGGGCGATTTCCTCCTCTTCGGCTGATTGATCTAGAGAAGATAAATGAAGATGAAAGTAAAGAGCATGATAAAGACAAGAGTCTGAAGATTATTGAAAGATTTACCTGTTTTAGGAGCCGGATCTTCGGTTGGTGTTTCTTGCCCGTGTGAGCCCTGTGGATTTTCGTTCGGCTGGTTTCCAGTCGGGGCATCCTGGCTGGCAGTCGGGGGCTATTCTTCTTTAGCCGACTGGTTTTCAGCTGGGATGTCCTGGCTGGCAGTTGGGGGCTCAACTGCAGGAGCATCTTCGCTTAGGGATTCTGCCCTAGGAGCATCTTCACTTGGGACAGGGTCTTGGGGCTTTGGTTCTACAGGCCTTGGTTTTTCTGATGCTGCAGATGGATTGAAGGCTTCAGCTCACCTGGTGGGATCGATGTCCTGAGGTTTCCTGCACGAAAGAAGATAAAGACAATTGAGTCAGAAGTGAAAAAGATTTCAGGCAACAAGCAGATTTTGGTTATGAGATATACCTATTGGATCTCCTGATTTTAGGAGTAGACTTGGCCATTGGTTTCGAAGGACTTCTGGTAGATTGTGGAACCTGGATTTCTTCGTCGTCCGAGTCGTCAACGACCAGTCTCCTTTTGCTCGCCCGCTTGCTAATATCTTTGTCGGCGGCGGCCCTCTTCTCTTGAGGTTCAACCTTGATTTTGGGGCCGCCGGTTGGTTTTTTGGCAGCAGGCTGAGTTGGCATATCGTCATGATACACCTTGTATGGCTTGGAGATGATCAGAGCATTTGCCTGCAAGAAGAATTTTTGGACATATTAAAGGATGTATGCAAGCTTGAAGCGGTTTTGAAGAGTCGAGTCGGCTTACCGGAGGAGGAGGCCGGAATAGGTTGAAGGGAGGAACCGGCATCTTGTGGTTGCGATCTACTGTGATTCCTGAAGAGAAAATCTTGTACATACGAGTGCACAAGGTCTGGTAACTCAGAGAATCGCGGTCTTCTCGGTTGGGGTCGCTTTCGCCCTCATATTCGAACGCCGGCTTGGATCTTTCTTTGATGAGCGCCAGTCAGTTCTTGATGAAATGCCGGGTAATTTGTTCTCCTTGAAGGCCTTTGTTCTTCATTTCGAGAATGCTAGCCAGGAGGTTGTTCGCTTCTACCCAGTCCTGGTTCTCTGGCATTGTGCTCCAGTTGGCTCTCGGGGTTGGTGGAAGGCCGACGAAGTCGGGCAAACTGGGATGAGGATTTGAGACATAGAACCAGTTTGCGTGCCAGCCTTTGTTGGAAGATTTCAAGGGGAGAGAGAAATAATCCCTGTGGAGAGTTCCGCGGAGTTGAAAGCCAGCCCCACCTACGACGCAGGGGTCATCTTTGGTTGGGTGCGGCTTAACATAGAACATGCGGCGAAACAGATTGAAGTGGGGAAGGATACCCAGAAATGCTTCGCACACATGGATAAAGATCGCAATGTGGAGAATGGAATTGGGATTTAAGTGATAGATTTGGAGTCCGTAGTATTCGAGAATACCACGGAAGAAGTCGGATGTGGGAAGACCAAATCCGCAGTAGAAAAAGGAGGTGAAAACTACAATCTCACCGGTGTTTGGAGTGGGGAACTCTTCGCCGGCCGCCGGACGCCAGCCGATGATTTCCTTGGGCGGGAGAACTCCATTCTTCACCATCTCTCGCAAGGTCGATTCCTTCACGTCTGAAGTCGCCCATTGGTCGAAGGGGATTTCTCTCTCTTCCGCCATGGATGCGAGTTGGGTGGAGGTGGGTCTTGCGCAAGAGATGGGGATTTTTTGAGGGGATGCTGGTGGCTGAATGCGGATGATGGATTGTGGTGGAATTTGAGTTCTTGGATGGAGGATTTTGCGTGAGCGCGAGATTTCGGAATTCCTTGGAGCGGTTGATGAACAGGAGCGCGAAAAGGGGAAAAATTTCGGGAAGATGAAGCGGTAGCGACGATGCTGGCGCTTTGAGAAAGATTTTAGGGTTTTTGCTGGGTTTTCTCGTATTTGGGCCGAGCCTATGAGAAACTTGCGGCCCATCTTATGAGTATGGCTTGACATATATCCATGAGGACTTAAGCAAATTTGCTCTGGCAATATGCGTGTGTCTCATTGCCTGATGACTTAAAAATCCTTTCATATAGCAGTTACACAACTTGTTGAAGGTTGGTACGATACAATTTGGAAGGTGACAAACAGTAAAGTTTTTTATAATTGTCCTGGTAACTTTTTTATAGGTTGCAGGAGCTGTTTGGTTTTTACAAAGCATTTGATTTTTTATTTATCAATGCTGATTTGCCACCTTGGTGTGCTCTTTTTATCAAGACCAATATTATGGCACGAGCTATTTAATATTTTGGTCGACTGGTAAATTTAATAACTCATATCTTCTATTCAAGAGAATTAACTGATTTGTTTGTTCTGAGATGACTCGGGCAAAACAACTCGGATAGGCATAAGCTTACCGAGTACTTGGATTTATTATATATTATGCCTTGATTATGAGGTTACGAGTTATATGATTTTTTATGATTATTTCTGGCTTGAGCTAGGCATTTATTTAACTCAGGAGAGTATGATTAATATAGTTCTTGACTATATGCTTAGTTTATTTAACTAAACACATAGTCGGGGGCTACACCTAATTAGGTGCATCAGTCGATGCACCTAAATTTTTATATTTGAAATTTTTTGAGTTGATTTCAGCCCTTCACAGTCTTTCTTGGATGATGAAGCACTCGGGAGACTCAGGCAGAGGTGATGGAGGCACTCGGCAGTAGAAGCACTCGGCTACGAAGTCGCTCGGCTGTGTGTTATTCAAGTTCGAGGCAAAGTTATCTCATCGACTGTGAAGGTCTCGAGGGCTACTATGGAGATTATAGGTACCGGATACCCTCACGGCTAGCTTATCCGACTTACCATAGGGGATAGGTTATGCTCTATGATTATGTAAACCGGCTATGACTTGAGTATTACGTTACCATTGAGATAAGGTAACGGCCCATAGTCTATAGTTGGTAAGATTGAGGAGTCCGACTTAGAATAGAATAGGTCTCCGACTTGTGAACCCGCCCTCCGGGATTATATAAGGAGGGTAGGGCGTCCCTTGAGGGGCAGAAGACAACAGATAAGACAAGAGAGAAAACTCACGAGAGCCCCAATTGAAAGAGATCAGGAGATCAATAAACCACTCGGCGGATCGAATCCCCGAAACAGGAGTAGGGTGTTACCTCTCATTAGAGAGGGTCTGAACCTGTCTAAACCTTTGTCCCGATTAACCCATTGTGTTTGGCACTTGACTGCTACCTCCAATTTCTATTGCCGAAACCAAGTTTTGACACAAACCACATCCTATGCATTGTCACACATCACTACCCACAAATCCACATTTTCTTTTTACAATATACACATGCACGCAGTTGTTAGGTCTTGAACCTGAGACCCACTTCTCCACAAAGTGCAACCTTGTCAACTCACTTATAGAGCCCTTGTTCACTACTCTATCAATGCTATTCTTTTAAGGACTATTAGAAAACATATTTTTGATACTTTAGATGAATTCAAATGAAAACGGCATCAACTGTAATTTTTTTAGATCTCGTAGACTTCTACAACTTTTTATATAGAAAATATCTCCATTCGAGGTTGTTTGAAGAGGTCAAAATTTTGTTTTTCAAAATAGATCTCACCTTATAATGTAAATTTGATTGGGCATGTAAACAATCTCAAATGAAAATATTGTCAATATTAACATTATAGATCTTGTTGAGCTCTACAACATTTATATAGGGCATGTCTCCATCCGAGGTCATTTGGAAAATTGAAATTTTATTTTTCAAAGCAGATCTCATCACCTATATGTATATTAGGGTATGTAAACGATCTTAAATATACAAATGAAAATGTCGCTAATTATAAAGTTGTAGATATGGTAGACATACTAGAATATTTAACGGTTGTTGTGCTGGTGTCACTGACATATAGGTCCCACTTCTATTTTTTATTTTATTTTATTACTAGGCTATCACGTAAACACCACATCAGCCAAAACCGCCCTCAAAGCCACTGAGGAAGTCATTTTAGAATTGTTTTAATAATTCAAGAAGTTGTCATACCCGATTTTATGGTTGAGGGATTCAAATTAGATTTAAACTATATTTAAGGGAGTTATATTAGACTTTCTCCTTTCGGTTATGTCGGACCAAATTGAGAAACTCAATTAGGGTGTTCGTTAGGTAGTGTTGGGAGCTAATCTTCCGTGCACCTAAAACGAAGCGACTCGTTAACGTATGATTAATTAAGTATTAGTTAATTTTTTTAAAAAATAAAATAATTATGATTTTTAAAACAATTTTTCTATAGAAAACTTTTGTAAAAAACACCGTTTAGTAATTTAAAAAGCGTGCACATAAAAAACGAGGAAGATAAATTGGGAAAGGAGGGGGGGGGGGACGAACACAGCCTCAGTAGTACCCAACTCCATTCAGTATTCAGGACAGTATATTTTGATTCTGGTTGTTTATATCACACTTATGGATATAGAGGTCGGATTTAAATTCATTATCTAAAAAAATTATTTTGATGCTCAAATCTGCATCGTTTCTGCAGAAGATTGCGGACTTGAGTGTTTGGCAGGAACTGATTTCCGAAGGCAAAATGCCGACGACTGATGTTGAGCATCATGGACCAATAGCAGGGACGTTTACAATCTTTGGTATACTGCTGCTTGAAATCATCTCAGGGAGGCTCCCTGGTGAATCTGGTAAAGAGAGCAGCCTGCAGCAACGGCACATGCTTTGAACTACAGAAAACAAAATCCAATTTAACGCCAAATTAAAGAAAATAAAAATGAGAGATGATAAAAGTAACTCTTCTTCACAATCCATAAATTAGGTTGTCTTGAAATAAGTTTCACTTAATAGCAGGATACATCATCAAATCTATATTTAATCAAATTTTATAAAAATATGGATGAAAACATTGTGAAATGCGGACTAAATTCAAAAGGTTTTATAAGTTTCACTCGTAGTGTATAAAATTTTCCTTCTATTATTATATTTATATATGACGTAGTATAGTGTAAAGTAAAACTTATTTAACATATACCCTCGTACAAAGTGTAAAATATGTACTAAACCTGCTGTAAGTGAAGCAAGCTACATTCTATCCGCTACTAAAGTGTAATTTACTAAATGTAAAAATGAACGGTGGATATTAATTGGTTTAAAAGGTACCTTAGCATATGTTCCAAGCACCCACGTTCCATTGTACTGGTTGGGAATCTTTTTCTTCAGCATGAAAAAAAACAGAACAGCTTGTGTTAACACATGATTAATTAAGTATTAGCTAAAATTAATTTAAAAAATGGATTAATATAATTTTTTAAAACAACTTTTCTTAAAAAAATTTTGTAAAAAATACATCGTTTAATAGTTTAAAAAACATACGCGCGTAAAACGAGAGAGAAAAATTAGGAACGCAGCCTGCCGAACACTGCCTTCAAAGGTCTGGAACGAGTGAGAATTGGACATAAGGGTAGTAGCAGGAGAAGGTTAGAGGTAAAGTATAAGAGGAACATGCATATAGCTAAAATCCATGAACTTGTGAATCGATAAGTAGTTAGGTTCTCCCCTGCTAGGCGTGATGTAGATAGCTAGGCTGGTAGAAAAATGTTGACAACGGTGGATGGGACGAACCAACTGATTAATTAGATAGAAATATGCTGGATGTGAGGAGCCTTACACGCCACCATCGAAAGCTCCTCATGGTTGACCTACTGATAAACTTCGTTCTCATTGCAGGCATTGGTATTGCTGATAGATTGAAGGAGGAAGGAGGAAGCATCCAAATATGTAATGGTGGAGTCGTGTAGTGCCTAAACTTTAGCTACGAATTAAACTTCAAAACATACACTATTTCCCTAAATTTTGCATATGTATACATGCTTTTGAAAATTTTACGGAAATATACATTTCTCGTCGATCGGTGACGCGGCACCATGCCGAAGACGTAGCTCGAAGATGCGAGACCGATAGGAGGGGACGGTGACGCGGCGCCAACACGCGTGACCGCGTCGGTCCCGCGCCCGGGCAGTGCGGCATCACGTTGGCCTATAGGTGCCGTGCCATGCAGGCCACACGGGACCGACAGTGGCGCCGCGCTGAAATGTGGGACAATGTTGTGGTCCCAAGGAATGGTCGGGCAGCACTGCTCCAAATGCAAATAAGAAAAACTAATCCACGGAATCCCATTGGGGAAACAAGGGCATGGGAAAAAGGGTGAGAATTATCTTCCAGATCCGTTTCTCCCAGATCTATTCCCTCACCGACTTGTTTTTTCCTCCCACAGAGTTGTAGCGCATCTTCCTCCTCCCTACATCCACTCCTTTGCCCTAGTGCCCATCCTCCTCCTCCCTCTCCTCGACTCCTTGACCATTGTCTCCAACGCCGACGACATCCCCTATTCTCTTTTCTCCCTTCCTACACCGGATTTGGAGCATATGAGAGAGTGGAGATTGGCGAGGGCATGGGAGTTATTGCCAAGGAGGAAGCCAACTATGGCTATGAGGTTGGGGGTTGGCATGTGTGAGTAGAAGGAAAGGGAGATGACGAGGCCAAGGGGGACGAGGTCTTGAGCACCGACAGAAAGGTGGAAGTAGTCGGTCTCGATGTAGATGGTGACCTTGGAGTTGATGAAGTGGATGAGAGGTCGTTGGGTTTCTTCATGCTCTTTGCCAGCCCATCACTTCTAGTCGTCGGCTTTGTGTACAGGTACATCACAGTTGGTACCTTAGATATCAGGGGGTCGGTACCAGGGTTGGGTACCTCGGGGTATCATGCCTGATACCCAGGTACCAAGGTATGGTACCTCAGGTATTGTGTCTGGTACCTAGGTACAAATGTCTGGTACCTCGAAGTATCATGCCTGATACCTCAGGTACAAACCGATACTCATAGACACCAGGTGCATGGTATCAGGTATTAGGTATCATGTCTGGTACCTATGGTATCAGGTATCGGGTTAAGACGTGGGGAGGAAGAATGCGTTGTCATTGTCTAGCTGACCGACAAGTCACCCGTCATTGTCTGATCTTCTCTTCTCCCTTTCTCTCATGGATGCCTCTGCCCTTCCTATGTTGTTGGTTGGTGGGAACAAGGAACTAGGGGTGTCATTGTCTCGCTTGGTTTTCTTGTAACATGAGAGCTCGAACATAGGAAAGACAAGAGATGGGAGATTAGATTCATAAAATATTCCATTGAAATGGAATCCCGTGCTCTAGCAATTAGCTGGTCATGCCGCATGCCTGTTCCGCACCAACGGTAGGGCCAGGCCGACGCGGTGCCACGATGGAGCAGCGAGGGACTGTCCCGGTCACGCAAGTTGACGCTGCGCCACCGTCCGTCGGTCCCGCCTATGGACCCCCGTTTTTGTAACAGGAATCACTCGTGTTCATAGTACCATTTCCCTGGATCAAGTAGTCTGGTACCCACGATTACATTGCCGAATTATCAAGAGTGCATACACCAATCGTCTTACGCGAAATATTACAATAATAGGCCCGAAGGCAATAGTATAGAACAGGGGACCAACCAGTCCGGAATACAAGCAAAAGCAAAGTCTAGATAAGGCAACGGAGATAAGGCAGTGGCACGCCATTGCCATAGGCAACGACCGGGTCTAAGACCTACAGACCGCCATCGTCTTCCGTACCCACCTAGTAGTACTCGTATGGATCTTCGGGAACCTCATCGCCCGCATATGAATGTTTTGCATATAGCAAGGGTGAGTACCAACCGTACTCAGCAAGCCACCACAACAACGATGCACATGATAGGGAATAGTCAAAAAATGGCGGTGGTTCTTTTGTGTAAAGCCAACTTTGCAATTCGTTTCACAAGCCTAAGACCTAGCATAGACTGATCAAGTTTTAATACATAGTTCATTAGGCAACGACGGTTCTGTCCACCATCCATTATGATCCCAAGGATAGCTTCCCGTCGTTGTATCGTCATGGTTTTCTGGGGCCTACCCCTTCTCGCTTCTCGAGAAGTTGTACCACTAGCACATAAAACTCATTATGCATACCCATCCCAATCAGGTTAAGAATTTAGAGTCTACCCAAGTGTAATAGATGTCCCGTGCTCAATAACCGCGAGCACGGCTATTCGAATAGATTTGATTTACTCACACTGCAGTGGATGTACACTTTACTCGTACTCCGTGACTTGCCCAACACATGAGCCCAGTCAAAAACAGTTGTTTAGTTTTGTTTTTCTTTCACAAATCGTGTCATCAATGTCATGACAATGTGACGCTCATGTCTCCAAATGCCGCATATCAATCACCTTCCCTAAAGTAATTGCCCAAGCATATAGCGTTTAATAAATATGAGAATGCATGAATCTAAATTAGCATTACTAAGCATTTGTCATGAGTGACTAGGAACATCACACGCATTTATGGGTACAAGGGAATAAGGTAAACAATAATCAAAGGTATGACATAATAACAAGTAGGATATTCATCATCGCATGCAATTTTATTTGTAAACAAAGTAAGTTCGCAATTGGGATCAATATGTTCATGGATTAGTGATGACTTGCCTTGCTCGAAGCCCCGCGGGTCTTGATCCTCAGGCGGACTCGCAACTCCCTCGGTGTCTAGAGTTACGTGCAAAAGAAATTGAATTCGATTAGAATTCAATTAAAATCCAACAAAATCAGATTAAAGAAAAAGATCGAACAAGAGCGGCGAAGGCCAATATCGATTTCATTATTATTTATGAAATAGTTCTATTCCGATTTTTAAATCCATTTTGGTCCTAAAATATTTGCGTTAGTCGAGTAGAGCATTAATCCGATTTAATTTAAATGATTTCGAATAAATTAAATCCCAATAAAAGTAATTAACCCTAGACGATAAATAATTGACTGAATAATCGCGACGGCTAATTAAGCGAATGACCTAATTAATGGGTAAAACTAACTAAATAAATGACTAAGTAGATATTTAAATAATTAACGAGAAGTACGATTAATTTGGAAGTTTTTAGAAGTAACCGACGAATAATCCTCCAATAAATATATGCGCGAGTTAGCAAAACCTAATAAAAGTCTAAATAATCGACTAAACAACCCACTAAAGAAATAATCAATTAGATGAATAATCTAATTAAGTAAATAATTGCATTTAAATAATCTGATTTATTTCTACGAATTTCTAAAATAATCGACGTTGGATTAACCGATTCAACCCAAATATAAATTTGTGGCTAAAATTTAATTTTTCTGATTTTCTAAATCCTCTCTCTATCTATTTTCTATTTTTTTCTATTTTCTAATTTCCCCTTTTTTTTCTTTCTCTTTTCTCTCTTTTTTTTCTTTTCCCTCTTTTCTCTTTTTCTTTCCTGCTCCCTCTTTTCTTTTCTCTCTTTTTTTTCTTTTCCCTCCTTTCTCTTTTTCTTTCCTGCTCCCTCTTTTCTTTTCTCTCTTTTCCTTTTTTTCCCTCCTGCTCTCTCTCTCCTGCTGCTCTCCCTCTCGGCCCTTTATTTCTTCCTTCTTCGCTCGGCCCTCTCTCTCTCTAGGCGGTGCCAACGGCGGAAGGAGGAGCGAAGGAGAGGAAGGGGGAGGCGACGCTTACTGGCGGCGGCGGCGCAACAGGACGGCGCCGGCAAAGCGGCGATGGCCGGCAACAACAGAGTAGCAGCGGCCGGCGGCAGCAGAGCGGAGAAGAGGGGAGAAATTGGGAAAACGGAGGGGGAACGGGGCGGAGAGAAAGGCTCGACCGGGGGGGAATTTATAGGGCCAGGGGGGATGCGGCGACGCGCGGCCGGCGCGGCAGACGAGGTGCGGCGACGCGGGGCGTAAGGCCCTGGCGAGCGCGGCGCGCGGCAGGCAATGGCAGGCGACGGCGATGGCTCGGGCGGCGCGGGGCGCGAGGAAGGGGTGCGGCGACGCGACGCGCGTGGCGCGGCAGAGAGGGAGGGAGCGGCGCGCGGCGGCACGGGGCTCCGAGCGGCGGAGCGGCGATGGCGACATGTGGCAGCGGCGACACGACGGCCTTGGGACCCCGGTCGAACTGCTGGCGGCCGACGAATAGTGCCATTTTTCTATTTTGCCAATTTTGAGGGATTTCCTATTTAAAATTCATCCAAAAATTTTGTAATTTCACCTAATTGATTGTTGTTCAATATTTGTATTATTCCTAAACATTTCACTCCACATTTCATGTTTTTATAATTTATATATATATATACATTATATATATATGCATATATATATAGGTCTATATATATTTATGCCTAGGATTAGGTTTATACCCCTAAATATATATATTTATATATATGTAATATACTCATTGAATTTATATTACCATAACCTAGAGAATGACTCAACATTTTATGTCGCCAAACTTTATTTTCATACCTAATTTACATATGTTTATTTATATATATATATATACACCTCGATGTAGATAATTATTTATTTGCATATAAAATTTCCTATTTAAATTTATATTTCTCAATTGAATGGATGACATTTAGGTAGAATATTTTCTTTACTATAATTTGATCCAGAACTTTATTTTCTCGACCGCCCTATGTATCTGCACGCTGGCAGGTAGGGGCAATTCTATGTGATTCGCTACGCTTGCTTGCGCTCCACCCCGTAAGCTGACTCTATTGCCTAATTTATTTTTCTTAACCGTTCATTCTGTTGATTCTCCGATTTAGGGTTTGCACGTAAATCGATTTCGATAAATTTAATCCCGCAAATGAAGATTCAAATAAACGAGTAGTAAAATGCGGCATGATGCAATTCGATTTAAAATTTTTCAAAATTTTGTATTCTAGGGTTTCGATTTCGGCAGTCGAATTTTCACGACGTTACACCACCCTTCTAACTGCACTAACAGTGCGCGCGTCACCAATCCACAAAAAACGTATATTTCCATAAAATTAAAAAACATGTATATAAATGCAATATCAAGAAAAGTAATGTATAATTTAAATTTTAATTCATTACCACATAACTGATTTTTCTGTACAAGCTCCTCTATAGGTTGCGAGCGAATCGTAACTGGTCGTGCCTGCAAAAATCGACCTGCATTTTCGCATATAACTCCTTAAGAGGCCCGCATGTGAAAATCAATTTTCATAGACGGGACTCTTAACAGGCCCGCTTACGAAAATAGGCTTATTTTTGTATGTGACCCTCTTAAAAAGCCTGCATGCGAAAATACCTTCACTCTTTTTTTCTCCCCTCCTCTCTCTTTCCCATTAATGTCCTCACCAACCTGCTCCTCCTGTCAACCACTCCTCCTCCCACTCCTCTTTGTGTCCTCCCTTCTCCTCTCCTCTCGAGAAGGCGACGGTGTGCGAGAGTGGCTGCGGCGGCGGGATCGGGCTCCTACAAGACTCCTCCCCTTGCTTCACCATGGCTGCGGCTACGATGGCGGCAACAAGCAAGTGGATGGGACGGAGCGGTCGGTGCCGGAGGGGTCCGGTGGCGGATGGGAGTATGAGCGGTGGACGGGAGCGGGGGGCGGGAACGGTTGACGGCGGGTGCGGATCTGTTGACGGGGAGTTTGTTGGCGGTAGATCTGATGGCTTGGGGCTCAGCGACGACGGATCCCACATGGTGGGTGACGGGTGAGAGCGGTGGGCTCCATCGACGGTGACGGGAGGGGTGGATCTAGCGCCTCTTCCCCATCCCTTGCGGATCCCGTCACCTCTCGCCCCTCACGTGCTTGACAACAACGGCTCTGTCGGCTTTGAGCGACGATGACGATAAGGATTCTAGGGTTAGGGTTTTGGGAAATCGATTTTTGAAATTTTTAGTTTTTTGTGTGATTTTTCATTTTCACGTGCGAACGGCTTAAGCATCTGCATGCGAAAATCGGATTTTCACATGCGGTTGCTCACCCACATGCTAAAATCTGATTTTCATAGACACCTAGGTGCATGTGGGCCATCCAACTGTCTGCAAAAATAGATTATTGACCACATGCAAAAATCAATTCTTTAGCAGTGATTCAACCTTTCAAGCACCTTAAAAGGTCTTGCATGAGTGTCATAAAGGGTAGCAGGAGAAGGTTAGATGCAGAGTCACACAGAGCAACATGCATACAGCTAGAATTAGGGATGAAAATGGTTTGGATAGTTTCCGTTACCCGGACGTATTTTCGAAAGCAGATAGTCTCGGACGGATAATTTTTGGATAGTACTGGACATGGAAACAAATACAGATTTTGTTTTTGAAACGGAAACGAATATGATAAGGCCATTATCCAGCGGAAATCGAAAACGGTCGGAAACTATCCGGATTTTTTTGCCGGATATCCGCAGGTAGTAATTAATTTTCAGAAAAACATATATATACATAAGTTTTTCATATGAAGTCGGATGAAGACGAGCTTTACATCAAAATTGTAAAGCTCAACAAGATCGACAACTTAGTTGTTGTTGACAATTTTATTATTTTAGATTATTTAGTCATCTAAATATTCATTACAAATACCAGATTTGTTTTTACAAAATCTTAGATCTACGATTCAAATGATCTCCGGTGGAAACATGCTCTGTATCAAAGTTGTAGAAGCTCAATGGAATCTATTACTTTGTTGTTTATGATATTTGTATTTGGAAATATTTGAAGTGTAAAATAAACATTACAAATTTGGAGAGGTGAAATAAAATGAATAGCAGACAATAAGTGAGATGGTATATAAGCTATGTATGAAGGAAGAGGTTTTGGGTTTGATCGAGGATTAGAAAGTGGATAATCATATTTACATATGAATCTCATAAGGGAACAACCATAAAAATCAATTTTTACGTACGGTTACAGAACTGCCTAAGAAAATTGATGATACAAAATTTGGAAATGATGTCCTATTATTTTAGAAAAGTAATGAGCAATATCTCTTAATTGAGGACGCTCAATTTAAGGGGTTTTTAATATGCCGGTAAATCTTCGTTACCGTATTCATCCCGTTTCGTACACTCCATATCTGTATTCGATAATATTCGATTCTATTTCCATATCCGAAGTTTTCGATTCCAACTCTGATGCAAAAAAAATATAAAAACGAATATGATAGAGCTAGTTTCCATCTATCTCTCATCCATTTTCATCCCTAGCTAGAATCCATAAACTTGAAAAACTTGTAAAACAACAAGTTGTTTAGTTCTTCCCTTCTAGGCCTGATGTAGATAGCAAGTCCGGCCAATTATGCATGATGCAAGCAGAAAAAAATGTTGAAAACGGTGGATGGGACGAACCAACCAATTAATTATAGATAAGAATGTTGGATGTGAGGAGCCTTACACGCCACCATGGAAAGCTCCTCTTGGTTGACCCACTAATAAATTTAATCCTTATGTCCCAAAATATAATATTGGCTAAAATATATTTTAATATTATGAATCTGGATAAGAGTCTGATTAGATTTGTAGTGATTAGATTTATAGTACTAAGATATGTTTTATCTAATATTAGTTTTTATATTTTAAGACTAATGAAGTAGTTCTGCATGCTGATTGAACGAGGAAGCATCAAATGCGTAGCGGTGGAGTCGTGTAGTGCCTCAACTTTAGCGACAGATAATCTATTGTAAGAATTACTGACAAAACCTGAGTCTAGTAAAGATAGAATTGCTGACAGATGTTTTTAACGTCTATTCCTACACATTATATAGTGTAAGATGGATCTCTCCCAACTGTCTCTGTTGGTAAAAATAGTCCATCATATATAGTTGCACCCACGATTTTTAAAATTATTGTCCATGAGTGTTACGCAAATATGGGTATGTTTTCAATATTATTTTTGTGAGGTCGAAGATTTGCCACCAATCTTCACCAGTTTTCGAGTGTGTTAATTGATATACTTCATGGGTTTGCGTATGTTTGTGCGCGTGTATGCATGTGTGTAATCCGGAAAATTTTGAGGGCAAAAGGATGTAACCTCTGGGGTTGAAGAAGCACCTTGCTTAAGAGATGCACCGAAACAACTTCCAGGTTAATTGTTTTATCAATAATCGTGATAACTGAATGATTTATTTACTAAGACCGTTGAAATTCGGACTTGCCAAAAATGTAAATTTCAGTTTTTTTCTTAGTTTATGTTGAGATGTATATTAGCACAAACCCATTATAACTTTCTTTTGCTTCAAGTAGCGGCAGGAGGGGATGCTGCAGGAGGATAAATAAAACATATACAAACACCATGTGTGTTTCTTTCTTTTTTCAGAAGTTGCCGAGGTTATTTCGAAAAAAAATCGATAAAATCCGCTGAAGCGATATTGTGGTAGGTGAAAGGCTGAAAGCTATGTTGCCGTCTCCTAATCTGTTGAGAGATGCCAATTAGTCTGGTCACCCGTAGTATACGTGGTCAGTAGATTAATTATTAGTTGCCCTGTGTTGTGAAAGCGATCAAAAGGAAATAATTCAAATGGCTGCCCTGCTGGGACGAAGTAGGGGAAGGATTTTAGGTGCATAAACGTGAGATTGTGAGTCTGAAGATACATTAGCATATCAACATTTCCACACTATCACTCTTGAAAAAGAAAAATGACAAATAAATCAGTCATGTTGTGTTTATTCACCATTGTGTATTGGGAGTGGTTCCTCCGACGTAAAATCGAAGTGACATATAAAACCCACCCTTATGGGCGTGTATTCTTATGGAAAAAATATATGGTGCAAAATATANAGTATATATATATATATATATATATATATATATATATATATATATATATATATATATATATATATATATATATATATATATATATAGTGAAAACATGTAACTATCGTAAGATAAAAAAAATAGACGTCTTTTGATTCGTCCACGTTACGTTGAGTAAAATTTTTACTTCCAAATTTAACTAGAGTGTAAGTTTTACTAAGAATAAAAATTTTACTCGAAATGACATGGATGAAACTTAAGCGTTTATTTTTTTATCCTACGATAGTTTTTAAATTTACACTACATATATAATTTGCATCATATATCTTTCTCCTTATGGACCTACATATCAAGATACATATGCTACCCTGTTGTTGTACTTGTACATTATTAAAGGAGCCTCATTTTTATCTGATAATTGTGCCGCCAAAGAGTATCCAATGCAATAGGAGTCGGTTTTTTTTTATGGAGCAATAGGATAGTTGAGATGCTGCTGAAGTATTTATGCTGCAACTTATCTTCTGTTTTGTCGGCACGTTAGCTGGGTGTTAGTCAAACATGTAGGGTATGATGGTATTTGAATCTTCTGAAGATGAAGATAAAGATAAAATTTAAGTATTTCACGTAAAATGAGGTGATCTTAACGTGTGATTAATTAAGTTTTAATTATTACAAACTTGAAAAATGGATTTATTTGATATTTTAGAACAACTTTCATATAGAAAATTTTCGCACGAAACACACCGTTTAGCAATTTAAAAAACGTGCAACGAATATCTTTATCTTTTATTTTATCTTTTATCTTTTATCTCGATTACTTTTTTTTATTTTTATCTTTATCTTTATCTTTATCTTTATCTTTTATTTTATCTTTTATCTTTATCTTTTATCTCTAAAAAAAAGTCACGTTAGTACCGAACGCCCTGAATCTTTTAAGACTAGCCAATTCGTCTTCCATCTCCTCAGCTTTCCAAGTTCTTCTCTTTCCTTTGCACCATTCCGTATCCAAGATCCACTCCCCTTTCTCTTTACCTGACGGGAAGATACAAGGAGGCCATCTTGCCAGCTCTAAGATTGGACCTGCTGGCTGCTGCTGTGATTTTCGGGTGAGAGCTTGTTGATTCAAATAGGAATATGATTCTAGTAGAAAGTTCGTGGTTTAGATACAAATTTTAGATATTCGAGTTCCAAGTTAGAAGCTTTGCGTAGAAACGTTTGGATATTTTAGTTCAAAGTTATGATTTTTGTGTGGGAAGTTTGGGGACTCGAGCTGAAAGTTCAAGACAACGAGTAGAACTATTTGAGGATTTTGAGTCGAAGTTTCGATGTCCAGCTTGAAAAGTGTGTTTTTCTTTCTTGCCCCAGTTGTAGGGATCTCCAAAGAAGGAATCAGCCCTCTTGATTTGCGCTGCCTCTTGCCACGGTGTGCACTGTGCAGGAGCAGAGCATGGCAGTCAGTCACCTCCACGCCCTCCTCGTGGCCGCGGCGTTGCCGCTTCTCCTTCTCTCCCATGCTGCAGGTAACGTGCTTCTGGCTTCCGGCCAATGCAGCTGAGCGGCAACGCCAACGATGCTCATTTCCTGCTCGTCAATGCAGATGCGGGCGAGATTGGGGTGTGCTACGGGAGGGACGCGAACAATCTGATCGACCCACCGGCCGTGGTGAACCTTCTGAAGGCGAAAGGTATCACGGTGGTGAGGATCTTCGACGCTGACCCGATGGTGCTGAACGCGATGGCGAACACCGGCATCAAGGTGATGGTGGCGATACGCAACGCTGATCTGGCTTCCGCCGGCCAGGATGTGCGCAGCGCGACTGACTGGGTGATGAACTTCGTGGTGCCATATCGCAGCCGCGGCACGCTGATCAACGGCGTGTCCGTGGGGAACGAGGTGTTCAACCAGAAACCCGAATTGACGGGGATGCTCGTCTCGGCCATGCAAAATGTGCAGAAGGCGCTGGAGAACCTGAACCTGGCAAACGACATAAAGGTGTCCACGCCGATCGCCTTCGATGCACTCAAGGTGTCGTTCCCTCCATCTTTAGGGGAGTTTAAAGATGACATCGCGCAATCGGTGATGAAGCCCATGGTCAACTTCTTGAAACAGACCGGCTCATACTTCATGGTCAATCTCTACCCGTTCATCGCATACGTGGCTCAGCCAGACAAAATCTCTCTTGAGTACGCGACATTCCGCCCCAACGTTGGTGTACTCGATGAAAGGACCCGCATCAGGTACTTCAGCCTCTTTGATGCCCAGCTTGACGCTGTTTACGCTGCAATAAACAGAGTTTCTGGTGGTAGCTTAACGACCTCAATGGCTCAACGAGATGGAATCCTTATCGTGAAAGCTTCGGAATCAGGGCACCCCTCTAAAAATAAATTTCCCCTATTTTCCACGCTAGCTGCAGCCGATATGGACTCGGTGGCCACGATAGCCAACGCCCAAGCATACAACAACGGGCTTATCAGACGCGTAGTATCCGGAGCCTCCGGTATGCGCGACGTCTCCGCCTACATTTTCTCTCTTTTCAATGAAAATGAGAAAGCTGGGCCAGCCATAGAGAGAAACTTTGGTTTGTTCTACCCAAATGGTCAGAAGGTGTATGAGGTTGACTTTCGGGGCGGTGGCGGTGGGGGAGCTTGCCCCACGAAGACGAGTTGGTGTGTGGCGAGAGCAGATGTTGGGAGTGCAGCATTGCAATCAGCATTGGACTGGGCGTGCGGTAACGGCGCGGACTGCAGCGCTATCCAACAGGGCAAAGCGTGCTACGAGCCAAACACCTTGGTCGCACACGCATCATATGCATTCAACGACTACTACCAGCGGAAGGGCCAGGCCAGCGGCACGTGCGACTTCTCTGGCGCCGCTTCCATCGTATACAGGCCATCGCCAAGTAATGTTTTGCTCTTAATCTTTAAGATCGATGAGGTTTTCACAAATGTGCATTCATATCTGGATTCCATCTCATTGTTTATTTGTTTTGTGAATTGTTTGCTGAGATATAGGCATATGTGATCCTAATCCGAGTTGGTGTGTTGCAAAATCGGAGGTCGGGGATGAACGACTACAGAATGCACTAGACTATGCATGTGGTAGCTGTGCGGACTGCAGCGCCATTCAACCAGGTGCGCGGTGCTTTGATCCTGATACCAAGGTGGCACATGCGACCTATGCGTTCAACGACTTTTACCAGAGTACCGGTCGGGCCAGCGGATCATGTGACTTCGCCGGTGCCGCTTCTATTGTCAATCAGCAACCAAGTGAGTTTTCTCTCATTTTACTTTGCATGATATATATGCCCTACTGCTACTAATGTACATATTCCCTAAGAAAAATTTGCACACTTCTTTTTCAAGTAGTAAATGGTGATCTTATTAGTGCTTGTTCAATAATTTACAGAAGTAGGAAACTGCGTGCTCCCACCAAACAATGCTTGGATAGAACAAACTGCAATTGAAGATCAATCGACAGCAAACTTACCAGCAACAGCTTGGCAGTGAGGATGGATTAAAGAATCACTCCATGTTTTTCTGCAAAGAAAAAATAATGATACCATTAATAATTAGTTGGGATTGAAGAGATGAATAAATGTACCGTTCACTCCTGTTGAATGAAATTCTGCTGTTGCACATTTCAGAGAATGATAGAAATACATGTACGCCACACTCGTGCAGCAATGGACCGAAAACACAGCAGCCGCAGCTTGTCATCTTATAAGCTACAACCAAAATTTGAGTTTTCAAACAAAATTTCAAATTAGTCTAGATGTTTTTCTTTATTCATCGCTTCCTGTTTTCAGGCCTTTGCTTGTAAACCGATAAAAGTAGGAGTATAAAAGTCTGCTCTAAAATCATTTCTGGTTATTCCGTTTATTTTTCACGGCTTTTAAACCTGTATTGAAGTTGTGCTAAAAGAAAGACGCAGCTGGCCAATAATTTCTGTGGTCTTATACATGTTGATTTCAGTTTTTTGATCAACCTATAACAGCACCACTGAGTTTTGTTTTTTTTTTTCGCTTTTGCTTTTAAAATTTGATATCTAGGCTATAATGAACTAAAAGTCTGAAACTGAGCAGTAATTCGTTGATGCCACAGCTCGTCTGCTTGTGGCGTCACGGCGACAAGAGGTCCATTATTATCACAGAACAGTGGCCCATTTGGTATGATTTTTTATCTGCCCATTTTTTTTTAAAAAAAGGAGCTGCCCTATTTGGGAGGGATCAGGTTTGATGGGCGCGCTTCATCATCGTGCAGGCCATGCTAGAGAATATTCGACGGTCGATGCGTTGGTGCTGGAGTTACTAGAATCTATTATCTATCTTATATCTATTTCTATCTATTATACACTAAGTACATCAAACTTTTTATAAACGCTCTCAAGCTGTTATATGGTTTCGTACAAATGCCCCTAAATCGTCATGTGGAACTCTAATAAATTAAAAAAAATATTAGAAATTCTTAAAAAAAATATTCATCTCTTAATTTTTACTTAAATTGATGGATCCATTATTTCCGACCATCAGATCAATCAATAAAAAGAATCCCAACAAACTCCACATCCACTCCCTCCTGTACGTACGAACCTCCCTCCCGTACGTACTCACGTATGTATGAAACTACATGCATGGGCACTTCCTTTTTCTACCACTTCCTTTTCTCCCTTTTCCTATTTTATAGCAAGCACTTCTATGAACAACTAGATAGTTAAATGAGCGTAAACTTTAAGCAATATCTCCAGTTTTTATTTTTAAAACTGTTATTTAATGTATAATCGAACTAACAATTTAAGATTAATATTGCTCATATTTTGCTATATATGAAAATACGTAGCTTGGACATCAAACTCTTTCTTTGTATAGCAACCAAACAGCAATAAAACATTTAAATTGGTAGAAACAATATATTGTTGTGAACATTTTACAAATCTAAATTAGATCGATAGTATCGAAGCAAATAAAAAATTATAAATTCAACCATGAATAAATTCAATATAAAAGAATAACTTATCTACGTACAATACTTCTACATTTTTCATGTCATCCAAGTTTCTAGATTCATATTGCTCATATTTTGCTATCTATGAAATGTGTTATTTTGACATAGATCTCTATCCTTTGCATCACAACCAAATAGCAATAAAACATGTCAAAAGCAATTGCTAACAAATATTACATAATAAAACCATCAAACATCATCGATAGCACTCCTAAGCCACCGCATATCCCTCTAATTCAAATTAGTAAAAATCCTCAAAATTTTGAGCTGAAGGAGACATCGAGCTAATGATTTTTCTTTAGTAGTTATATTCTATGATTAAATCAATAACTGAAGATCCATGTTTTAACTATATTTTAATTTATAAAAAAATATTATTTTGGGTCATATTTTGATCCTTTGCATCATATCTAACGGAAAAAAGACAACATAGATTATTATATCATTTATCACTTTACAAACATACATAACTGAATTAGTTGTACAATGTTTGAAAACAAAGTTTACACCATTATATTATTTACCATTAAATTAAAATTTTATGATATATATTTACTATATTTTAACTTGTAAGTGAATTATATTTTAGGTTGTATTTTGATTCTTTGCAAGCAATCCAAATGTACATTAAAATTATGAAAAATATAGAGTATATCACTATATAGTCATTACCAGGTCACATATATTCACGACTAAATTAGATTTATAATGCCAACAAGTAATATGTCCTATCTTGGTGCTTTGCATGGCATTAGAGAATTATGAAAAAGCATGAAAAAATAAGAATATGGATTATATCACCATATAAATATGCTTAAAATATAGGATCCAGTCTACTCGGCCCATCAGTGCCGTATCTAGGATTTTTCATATGGGTGATCCAACTTATATAATTTTTTAAATACTTTAAATATAACAAGGTTAGAAGTATAAATTGATCAAATGTGCATCATAATATATTACTAAGGAAGTTTTTTTCCTTTTTCCAAAAGTTTCTTTTCACATATGTATATATGCATTGGGCTAGGGTTTTTTTGGGTTGTCTCGGAACCACCCCTGGATCCGCATATGCGGCCTATATGGGGATAACCTAAAATATTAGTATTATTTACCACTATGTATAAATTATACAATTTGGAGACTATATTAATGCACTAAATAATAAGTAAAAGAACAGAAGGAGTACACTTCATGTTTTTTTCCTCTTTGATTTCTATTAAGCATGGTATATGGGTATTTCATACTAAGATTGGTTAATTAGGCAAAACACAAATCATACTAAACTTACATTAATGCATTAAATAAACATAGGGACTACATGTCATATTTGTTCCTCTTTGATTTCTATTAAATAAGCATGGTATGTGGTATTTCATATTAAGTTTGGTTAATCAGGGAACACAAATCATATTAAACTTATATATAACAACTTCGTGATAATAAATGACCAAACAAAAAGTGTACTTGAGTTTACGACGCTTAAACATTTATAAATGCTCTACACATACCAATTATATTTATATAATTGTGCTCTTGTTTCAATTTAAATTTATTTTTCAAAGAAAATAAGAAAGCATATAAAAAAGGATGGAGTATAAGTAAATAAAAGTCTGCTTTTAATTAGATGAAATAGTCCTATTAACCATATTTTTAATAGAAAATATCTTCAATTGATATATCCTAATATCTTCAATTAGAAACTCAAAATATATAAAAGATAATGTTTAGAAAATCAAAAAATAAAAGATATGTTAAATATTCCAAAAATATATACACATGATACAAATGTTAATTTCATAGGAATCAATTCAATTTATATTTTCTTATAAATTCAAGACTGCATGTTCTTAAGTAATTTTAGTTCAGAATTTTATATGTTGCAAGGATAATTATAAGAATTCATAATCAACATACAAATTAATCCCAAACAAATTATTGACGGAGATATATTTAGAATAGAGTTAATGAATTTTACAAGAAAAAGTCAACCACATATAACCATTCGTAATAAAAATTTCAACCAACATTAATAAAGTGTCTGCGCATCTGGCGCAGGCTACCTTCCTAATTATTGGAAATCAGCATGCCCATTAATTTTATAGCCTATGTGAACATCAGTTTGGAATGAGGTGGGAAATGGACTGTAGGAGATCAAGAAGGAGAAGAGAACCTGGTGGTAGTAATGTCGTCAAGAATCGTGGGTGCCATGGCGGCTTTGTACGCGACTGCTCGAGAACGACGGTAAGCCCTTGGATCATGGTGTTGCGTGATGATGGTGGTGCTGGTTCGTAGTTGAGCTACGGAGCTCGACTTCTTTGAGGACGATGGCGCGATCGGGGCACTTGGAAAGCTCCGGCGCGGCGTCCACCGGCACGATCTCCGTTGCTGGGCTGGCTGACGACGAACGCGATGATGCGCTCAGGCCCCAGGTGGCCAGGTGCCCAAGCCACAGATCGCTTAGTCCTCGCCCATGTCCGTTGGCCGGCCGTCGGCGGCGATCAGCACATCATCATCGATAACGCCAAGGCCACACTCGCCTCGACGATGGACTACTCCATGGCGCCATCGTGGCCGCCGGCGACGGCAGCTTGCACGCCGAGGAAGAGGGGGACCAAGAGGGTGTGCAAGGCGGCGCAAATGGTGGAGGAGGGAGGTGGCGAGCCACTTGGTGGCGGCGGCGCGTCGAGCGAGATGTGAGGCGCCACTCGTGAAATTGGCTGTCGACGAAGACGTGGGATTTGGGGACTGGAAACTTGGGCACCCATTCTACCATCCCCAAATCCATGGATTGAACCCATTTTGGGCCACAAAAGTTGCAACCGAATCCAAACCACGTACTACAACCCATTATCTCCTAGATAAAGTTCATGTTGCATCCCTCAACCTATGGGTCTAATTTGTTTCTCGCCCTTAACCGCAAAGCCAGATATGCAATGTCTTTCAACTCATCTGCCTGTTTCATGATCATGTTCTCGCGGCTTCGATTTATTGAGGACTGAACTGATGGATCGCAAACATGTATAGCTATTTCTTCGATGATCTGTCAGAATGCATACAGTACTCTAAATTGTTTTCTTTTTATAGGTTTAATTCAAGGAGTTACCAATAATAGGATCAACATTTCAGCATTGACATTGACCACCTGTTCTTGGCTGGCTGCTAATTCATCTTGCAGGTCGAGTTCACTGCCAGGCGACTAGCTAGCCGCTGACGTGATGTGGCCAACGACAACGGTGGCCAAGAAGGGTGGCACATCAGGGGAGGAAGACGGTGATGCGTTGGTCGTGGCGGGTCATGAAAGTGTTGGGTTGATTTTATTGGCTAACTGCCGATAAAATTTGAGAAGAGATAAAACTACCAGTTTCCTTTCTAATCAAGAAAGAAAAGTTAGAAATAAATTAGTTTGTGTGATCGGTACAAGCAGAATTGGAGTTAAAATAGGAAATAGCACCCAAGTCCCACCAGTGCAATATAAATAGAAAGAGCGCAGAGGAAAAAGGTGATTCGATCTCTTTGCGCTAAACCCTAAAACTCTAAATTGCCCGATCGACTTTACCATTGAGAGGGTTCGTGCGGTGTGGTTAGTGTCGCTAGCGCTCTAAGAAGAAGAAAACAAGAAGGACAGGAAGAACAGCAAAGCAACAAGAAGATTTAAAAGTATCGGTTTCATTGGCTTCAATTCATCCGGTCAGTTTTTCACCAAATTCCGCATTAGTTAGAATTGGTGATCATGTGTTAAGCTAAGCAAATAGATTCTGAGTAAATAATACCAATAGAAAGCTCCTCGCCGGCCACCCACCGCCGTTACCGCCTTACCGCAGATAGGATGTTGAGCATGAGCTCACCGGAGCTTGTCATCTCCCTCCTCCTCACCACTCTCCCTTGTCTCCATCCTCTCCGCCTCCGTCACCAAGGACTACCATGGCCCCTTCTTTGCCGTCCCCCACCGTCGACGTCGCTACCGCTTTTTCACGTATCGGTTGGCCATTGGCACGATCGAGCATGCCAACCACCACCGCCGTTGACTCTTCGTTGGGAGAAATAGAAGAGGAGAGAGAGATGGGGGAGGGATAGAGAAGGAAGAAGGGTCAGATGAACTCTGATATGTCAGGTCTATCGTATTCTTTTTAGTTCTTTTTTGATTGAAGTGCCACCTAAGCGCCACGAAGGCATGTCAATTGAAACCGTTGTGAGTACTACCGAGTGACATAATTTACACTGGTTTTAGAAGATAGAAAATATTCTATAGCCCATTTTATGATTGGTGAAGGTGACTAAAACTCAACCTATAATTGAGGGATCTGGTGTTTGCCACAGCTTGTGGAGTTACTCGGTCACTGTAAGTCTGTAACAGGACGCCAATTATATCACGGAGTAGTTCATTTTCTCTTTAATTTTTCATTTTTATCTTGGGAGGTGCCAATTTACCACTTTTACCAGATAACGACATGATCTCACATCTTGCTGTACGGGGTACGGCCCAGTTGGCCTATGACAAAATTCCTGCTTTACCACCTGCTGCGTCGTGAGCCAACAGAACTGTTATCGCTGACTCCCGCTCACGCTGTGGTAAATGTGGTACTCCATACCCCTATTGTATCTCGTAAAATTCCATATACTCACTTGAGAAAGATCCCACATCTATCAAAACATCTCGGAGTCGATTACAAATTAGACGTCCGATTTATCCCTAAAAATTAATCGAATGTTGTTTAAGTACTCGTAGAAGAATATTTCATCGCGCTTCAAAAATGTTTCAGATTACGGTTGAATCATGGATTGAATCACTTCGTTATGACACATGAAACATCGAGCTTCTTCCTCCTCTTCAGTAGCATGATTTCAGCTCTACGACGATGAGTGGTGGAGGCAGAGAAGGAGGCCGAACTGGAGTGCTCCAATGCCTCCTCGGCAACCGGTGGATGCACAACCTCTAGGAGGATGTTGATGACAGCATCACATGGGGCTCTGACGGCCAGTGAGCTCCGACCCAAGCGGAAGGACCGGTCCTCGATGGCTTTGCCGCCAGTGGAGGACGAGGCCGGAGAAAGATTGTCAGCGGCAACAAGGCAGCATGACGTGGGGTTTGGGGTGTCCTCACCGTGGTGCGGTCCTGGCGAAGGTTGGGACGATGCTGTCCTCCTGCATACTAGCACGCAAGGGAGAGAGAGTAGAGCGTGGGAGATAGAAAAAGGGATAGGCTGAATGAGAGCAAGTGGCTGAGGTGAGTCTGATTTCTCCTCCTGTTGGGCCACTGACATGGAGTATTCTTCAAAGATCTCTCTTTATTGATTGGATAAATTATACTATTGCGACTATTAGATTATATCGAGAATCCATTTTAAGTTAGAATGGACTCTTTTAGATTTATAGCTCTATGGCTTATCAAGCACAACAAAAATTTGAAATTTAAAACCTAAGGGTACAGTTAATTTTAATTTTTTTCATTGTAGTTTTTTATTCAGTATTGTCTTTTAAGTTGCTAAGAACATATATATATACCTGTAATTATTCATTAATTATTTTTCCTATAGTTGATTGTAAGCTGTAAGACTTATTAGCTATATAAAATAATTTCAGGGTAAAACTTTTATATATGTGTTCTCAGCGACTTAAAAACTAATGTTGAAAAATGAAAAAACATCCAAATTAACTGTAAAATTTAGTTTTAAAATTGAAATGTTGTCTATGGATGATAAGATGAAGAGCAAAGGATGATGAAGCTTAATAGTCATGGAAAGTATGTGTCGTGATCAAAATCTTAGCAATAGAAACTTCTATGCCTGATGTCTTGTTAACGTGTGGTATCTCTGGAGAAAAAATGTCTATCGGACGAGGGAAGATTTTTATATAAGTTTAGACATAGCTTAGAGTAACAACCCTACATCTTGTCAATCTGACGAGGCTTATTGATATGTGAAGAACACGAGTACAAAGGAGATGTATGTGTCTATTATAAGCCTATCTGCTACTCTCATCCGATATTCCGATGAGATGGTGGTCGGATGTGTGGAAGGTGGACTCTGTTGGCTCTCAGTAATTCGAGGGCTTGATCTCAGTGGCCTCGATTGACGTTTGTAAGATTGAATACCCAAGAACCAAGCTTACCAGAGAGGGTTAATGGTAGGAACATAAAAAAACTAAACTTTTAGTGGAATTAAAAGTTACTCTCAAATTTAACAAAGTCCGCAACATAGTATAGTCTGACCGGTCTAGATGCGTGGGTCTAACCATACTTAAGCTTTCGGTCTGACCAGTGTTGAAGCCCGGGTCCATCCGCTCAACGAGCCACTGTCGCCTGATGTTGCCGATAGTCTAACCAAGCCAATGTAGCTGGTCTGACCGCCGGTACCACATTGGTTTGACCGTCAAGATCAGGAAAAACACAAATCGAAGAACTCTTAAAAGTAGATTAACTTTATTGTTTCTAATTGTGTCTACAAATTGCAACAACAACACTTCTCTCTCAACTTTCGACTAAACTCGAAATCTAGGCTAAACCCCATTTTTCTCTCTCAACCCCTCTTCTATTTATACCCAAAGGTGGTTGCGAAAAAGCCATGAATCTAACTTGCACAAGTAGCCATAATCCACTAGAAAACCTTCCCGTACAAGTATCCAACTCATCAAACTCCAATCATATCAATTTTGGACTCCTTCCAAATTTGACTCCATATCCCATAAGCACACAATCTCCTCTTGTATGCCGCATGGAATCTTCATCATCACGTACATTGTTGTTTAGCCAAGGATCCTGCATGATCTCCTGATCGTCCGGACGTCATCTTCTCCCAAGTTGACTCCCGATCCATCACCAGCAATACTGTCCCGAGACATCAAGACACACCTACACATGAATAAACAGGAAACCATATCGGAGCACATGTTCTTTCACAACTTGACATAACATTAGCACACAATAGTATTACATACACATATTAATCATCTAGAAGTTATAAATATAAAGTAATCATGAGTATCCAAAGTTCCAAACAAACAACCCGAAACCGACTCTGTTACAGAGTCAGTCGGTCTGACCGCATGTTGCACTCCGGTCTGATTGGCTGCCATGGCCTGGTCTGACTGGCTCCACTAAGCCAAGTACCTATTCATCCTCAGAAAAACTATTCACGTATTTGTTCGGTCTAACCAGTACACAAACCCTGGTATGACCAGCCCTATCCAGGGAACCAAACCACTTCGCCAATTATCACCAAATATCAAAACCAATTATCTCATAAGCCAATTGTTCACAAAAAAATAAAAGTACACTTTGATTTTACAACGTTGTGCTTTGAGTCGATTGTTGTTTTGCTAGGTTCATCATCTAGTCCCCTCTTAGGGCTAGGCCATTATACAACTAGGTCCACCCATATCCGGATGACTTGTAGTCATATTCATGGTAATCTTTGGTCGAGTCTTGATCGAGTCTATGTAGGTACCACATAGTATTCCCGACGTTAGTCTTGGTTTCCTTGTGTGAGCAGAATGTAATTTCTTATTGCAACAGCCTTCCCACATATGTATATGCATTCTATACGTATATTCGACATTTCCATAAGTATTAGGGATCACTGCTAAAAAGACAATTTTTGCGGATGCACCCCTTTTTTTCACAAGCCAGATGTCAAAACGGGTTCCACGTTACCACGGCGGCCTGGGAGATCTGCTTAACTCCAGTGCAGGTCCAATGGCTTGCCTAGGTGCGTGTAGGGCGTGCCAGTTGATTTGATCTGCAATCAACAAGAATAAACAAGTAAACCATATTAGTAAACGATGGCCGATCGGCCAGTAGGCCGATGTCGCATCGTGAGGGCCTAGCCGATAAGGCAAGGCTATATCGGCCTACTTGAGGTTATAATGAATTAAGATTAAAATACAGATCTAATCTCATCGGCCTTCATTAACATGTTGATGTTGATTTAAAGACATTGGCCGATGAGGGATGTAAAAGGTAAATACACTAGCTAATACTCTAGTGCAAACCTATATGAACCGATCGGCCGATATAAATATACTAATCACAGAGAAATCCTGAGATCAATCTATAACTAACACATTTATACCTATCGATCTACTCATACAAGTGGCAAATACATGCAAAGACATGAAGTAATCACATGTATTAGGTAAGACCGGCTGAAACCCCGGCACTATCCTTAATTACGATCGAAGACAGGCTTTGAATTAGATCTCAAAACATGACTAAGGTCGATAGCAACTCAAAGTGTGAATCGAGATTTATCACAAAGAAAATCAAGCCGTCGATCGCTTTTGGGATGGTAGATGCTTTGAAGGATCTAGATAAGCAAGCTAATTCGACTTCCGTCGGCAACAAACCCTAAAACGAGTTTACCGCTGGCGAGATAGAATTAGGATGCCATATCAAGATCATAAAAGACATGATAAACGATGATCACATCGCCAGGGCTTAACGTGTCTAAAACGACACGCTAGCCCCGACGATGTAAATCGTCGAGTACGAGTTCTTACCTCTGCTCTGGGGAAGCAAGAACTCGCCGAAAGTTAACCTCTTGCGAGGGTGGCGATGCGCCGAAAGTAGATTGAACTGTAATGTTTTGATTGTCAAGTTTGAGAGAGAGTTTCTACGTACAAATTATCAGGATATTTATACCCGTGATTTACAACATTGTCCATGTAGGACACGATTTTATCTCTAACTAACAAACAAGTCCTTATGGCGGACTCTAGCCATAGATTAGATCGAATCTACTTTAAATTCCTAATTAAGAGATATGATTGCCTAAAATCGAGCCTTATCTCTATTTGGCAATCTCCTTTGAAGCCTGATTCAGGTCGAAATCGAGCCCACGCTGCCTCCATCAGCTTCCTGCTTCCATCAGCCGATGGCCGCATTGAACCCGCATCGGCCGATACAGCCCTTCTGCTGGCGCTCCACCTGGTCCGATGCGCTGCTGAGTCCGATACGAAACTTGGTCCGACTACGGCTTGGTCCGTTAGCGCAACCGATTCGACTCGCATTGCTCCTTCTTCTCTGCATCGGTTTTCTCTTTCCTCTTCGAGTAGATTATGAAAATCTGCTATTAACACATGCCCCCCAATTCCGCTTCATTATATAATGTGGCGAAATTAGTTCCGAAGAAACTCATCGACTTCATCGCTAGGGTTTGTCCAAAATCCACGCAGATCCAGATTCGCAGCCTTCCGCCGCCGATTTCCACGCGCAGTTCCTCATTAGCCGTTTACGCCTTTCGATTCCAGCGACTCCTTGGCGTCTTCTTGGCATCGACTCCCTCAACGGCGACCTCCTCAACAGCATCCATGGCATCTTTACCGTTCTACATCTCCGAGACCCTTGAGGTAAACCAATCCTTCCTCAAAGTTGCATTTTCATTTTCCCACCGAGACTTTTCAAACTAGGGTTTCTGCTCTTGCCCCCCGGGTCTTATTTTTCCATTACTGTTCATTTGCCGTAGGTCTTCAAGAACCAAATTTTGATCCCCACAAATGACAAATCACATCGATTCCTTCTGGGCCCCATGGGCAACTCTGACCCTACCTGGCTGATAAACGCTGAATCGAACATAATCCCCTTCAAGCAAGCAAAGCCCAGTATCTCCTCATGGAAACACACCTTCAGATCTTGGCCGTCGCAGCTTAATGGATAAAGAACTTGGTACAAGAGAATCGTTGCAGCCAAACAAGTCCATTGGGATGAAATTGGGATCGGCCAATGCATTGCTTTGTGTCTAGCCGATACCAAGAAAAATGAACCCCTCATGTCAGCCGCTACCTATTTCTGGTCCAGCACCCTAAATGCATTTCTGTTCCGACAAGGTCCGATGACCCCAACATTAATAGACATCAAGATGCTAACAGGCCTGGATATCCTCTCCGAGATCAACCCCTTCAATCTCCTTGTCAACAGCAGCCATAAATTGAATACCAAAAAGATTGGAGGTTGGTCTGGGTATATCTTTGAGCATATGGAGCAAGGATCTGTCTCAGACAGAGAACATGTGACTTTTTTAACTTTGTGGCTGGAGAGATACATCTTCTGTGGATCAACCTGCGGCCCCACTTTGAACTGCCAACATCAGGCTCTGGTTGAAAAGAAAAAGTTTCCTCTTGGCCGATACCTCCTTGGAGCTGTCTATCGGCTACTGCATTCTACCACCCAGGATCTGATGCTGAATCGGACAGTGGCACATGGAGGTCCATGGTGGTTTGTTCAGCTATGGTTAACCAACAACACCAACACCATGGTCGATCGGCCTCCATTATCGGACTCAGTCTTCCCATCAGACTATAGTGACAACAAGGATCCCTCATCTAGAAGATGCATGTCCTTTGGAGAAGCAGCCTCAGTCTATCTTGGAGCTGATCAATCGGCCGAGGAGATGTCCGCCTGGTTCGTCCGATTCTACACCGGTCCACCGTCAGTTAAGATGGATATGTTCGTCTATCCTTCAGACTCTGATTTCGAGCTCCCTGCCGATCTTAACTTGGGCCTGCTAAATGATGATATGGTCTCAAGGGAAGTCTTCAGGATCGGCGTTACTCCATGCCTGCTCCTAGTGGGCATATTCCAAGGTAGAAGCACCAGCTTATCTTATGAGTTCTATAATCCCATGGTGGCCGCCAGACAATGTGGACTTGGACAGCTTCCCGTCAGCTTGCACTTCCATCGGCTGTTAGAGAGTAGGGGCATGGTCTCATCGGCGTTGATAATGAACAAAGTCTTGGAGACCAGAATTCCAGCCTTGGGGGATTCTGACCGATTGTGGTTGAGTGTCTTCATCCATATTAGCTTCCAAACATGGTGGCATGAGTGGGCCACTCACATCTTCCATCAATCGGCCAGATTTTATCTAACCAAGCTCATTGACAACATCAGCCCTCAAGTCCCTGACGCCCCAGTTCCATCTGTCAGCAACAGCGGGCAAAGGATAACTTACGCTCTGGTCCTGGCTCCGTCAAGAAAAGCTGTTATGGAGTCAACTATCGGCCTTACTGCTCCGAAAGTGTCGTCGCTGCTCCAAGGGTCGATAGTCAAAGAAACTACCAAGAGGAAGGCACCGGCCAGGGACAAATCCCAAAAACCTGTCAAAAAGTCTAAGACTGACGACCAGGCCGACCTCGACAAGCTAGACCCCTCCGTGGAAGAATTCCTGGATGACCAAGTAATGGAGGAGGAGGTCGATGCAGCAGCTGCTGATATACCCGAAGATCAACATCCATCAGCTAGCACTGCTGAAGAGCCATCGCTGATAAGCCAATTGAAGATCCATCGGCCACAACCACTGCAGATCCACCGGCCGATGATCAAGCTGACGCTGCCCAACCCAAGAGAACCAGACACGCAGTCCGCAAGGTTAGTATAGGCTTCCTCATGTAGTTCTTCAATTGTATTTCGCTGGTCTACTCTAACTTGATCTTTTGCAGGTCATTGCGTCATCCCTGCTTAAGGAGAGAACTCAATCGGTCCCATTGCTAAGGACAAAGAAAGCTACCTTGAAGAAACGAGAACTAGCCAAGGCCCGATTGAGAACTCCATCTCCTTCTCCACCACCTTCTCCAGTTGCTTCGGTAAGCGCCGATCTACTTGCCTCATCTTCTTAATAATGTATATCTGATCATCACATTCTTGCTTTTTTCTTTAGTCACAAGCTCCATCGCCAACACCACATCGGCCAACTCCTTCGCCTGCCGCTTCTGAACAACAGAAAGAGGCTGATGTAACCACAGCCGATGTCCCATCACAGGTAAACCAGACCACTTCGAATTTCTTGCCGATCCTACTTTGACTGGGTTAACCATGCCTTATTTTGATGATTGCAGACTTTACCGATATGTTTGCTTTTGACATCGGCTAATTTCTTGATGATGAAGACAAAGAGCCACCCAGCACAGCCAAGCCGTCAATCTCTGAAGAACTAAAAGGCCAGCTGTCTGACATCGCCAATCGGCTAGAGGCGTCTATAGAATCGCTGGTGGAAAATTGCAATCCAATCAGGAGCAGGGTACAAGAAATCCAAGATCGACTGCCTTAAGAATTGATGGAAATATTAACGCCAGCCATATTCTTGGAGCAATACCACTTCAAGCTTCACAAGGCCAAAGAAAGAATTGCAGAGAGGCGGGTGCATGAAGGTTTGGAATCGGCCATATCTGTCAGCAAAGCTCAAGTAAATTCTGACAAAACCAGACTGGACGAGCTGGTTGTTGAGCCGATTGCCTTGAGCAGAAAGCTTGAAGAATTCCGTCGCTTTGAAGCAGACCTGCTAACGAAGCTAGAAGCAACTCGTGAAGGCATCAAGGAAGTTGAAGTCCAGATAGCTGCCTCCCCAAAGGCGATAGAAGAGCAAACAACAAAGCTGAAAGCATCGGCCAAGCATCTTGCAACCCTCAGTAGGGCATTGAAACCAATTCCAGGGTCATCGGCCGATGATGCTCAAGCAATAGATGATATCGACCAAATTCGTCGCAAGGCCATTGCAGCTATCCAGAACTTCATAAATTGATGTAACATACTTTTATTTCCTCCTTGTAAAAAAAAATTGACCTCGTCTTTGAGTAACATAAATCTCATCGGCCAATCAGCCGAAAAAATTTTGAAGTCCACAAATTTGTAATCCATCCAATATCCGTTTGAAGAATTGCTGAGTATATGTATGCCCCCCAAATTTTGGAAGATGAGGGCTCATGTTGTAAAATTTGAACTAAGGGCGATAGTGTATATCGGCCATCTAAAAGCGATGCAACGCGCATCGGCTATTATCATTAATCGGCTAGCAAGCCGATCATGAGTCGATCCAAATGCTTGGGTAATATTTCTTTAAATACTTGCCATTAAGAGCTCTGCCAAAAACTTCTCCGTCTAATCCTTTTAATAGATAAGCATTGCGAGGAACACATCGATGAATCTGAAAAGGACCTTCCCAATTAGGTGACCACTTGCCGAATTTGTTATCTCTGGAACCAATCGGCAATATCAATTTCCAAACAAGATCCCCTTCCTCAAATGACTTGGCTATAACTTTTTTGTTATAATGACGAGCAACTCGATCTTTATCTCGCTTGATTTTTTCCAAAGCCCGCAATCGGACGTGTGCCAAATCATCCAACTCATCAACCATGAGATTGTGGTACTCATCGGCCATCAAATCGTCTTGCAACGCAATCCTTCTTGAGCCGATGTTGGTCTCCCACGGCAGCAGAGCTTCATGTCCATAAACCAACTGATAAGACGGCACTTGAGTTGCACCATGACAAGCCATCCGATACGCCCAAAGGGAATCGGCCAGCGTGGTATGCCACCGTCTCGGCTTTTCATCAATCTTCCTCTTGATCAACTTGATTAAAGTTTTATTAGAAGCTTTTGCCTACCCATTAGCTTGCGCATAATATGGAGAAGAATTCAACAGCTTGATGCCCATGCTTTCAGCAAACTCGACAAACTCATCGGACACGAAAATTGATCCCTGATCTATAGTCAACGTCTGTGGAAGTCCAAATCGGTATATAATATGCTCTTTAACAAACTGAATGGCATCCTTGGAATCAACCTTTTTAAAAGAAACGGCCTCAACCCACTTTGTGAAGTAATTTGTAGCCGCTAAAATATACTTGTATCCTTTGCTTGATGGTGGATTAATCTGTTCGATCATATCTATACCCCATCCACGAAACGGCCACGGCTTTATGATTGGATGCATAGCCGATGCCGGTGCTCTGTGAATTGCTCCAAACTTCTGGCAATCTTGACACCCCTTATAGTACTCGAAACAATCCTCTAGCATTGTCGGCCAAAAATATCCAACACGGTTCAAAAGCCATCTCATTTTATGGGCCGATTGATGTGTTCCACAAATTCCTTCGTGAACCTCGCTCATGACAATTTTGGCCTCTTCTAAACTCAAACACCTGAGCAAGACACCATCAACCGTCCGATAGTATAGATCGTCATCGAGCAAGACATAATGTAGGACTTTATACTTCATCTTTCGTGACGCCGATCGAGAAGGATTTCTCAAATACTCAATGATAGCGAACCTCCAATCATCGGCATCCACGGTGGCGATTTTGACCTCAACGTCTTTCACCATCGGCCTGTATCCTGATGCCCCCTGAGCTAAATCATTGGCTTCGAAGTTTCGTTTCCGGGGTATATGCCTCATCGTCACAATTCTGAAGGCTTTTAACAATTCCTTGCACTCTTCATTGTAGACCCTCAGAATATCATTCCTGCACTCATACTCCCTAGAAAGCTGATTAATCACCAACTGTGAATCACCAATAATTTCTACAGAATCGGCCTCGACCTTTTGTAACAATTGCAAACCCTTGAGAATAGCTTCGTATTCCACTTGGTTGTTAGTATAATAGGGCTTGATAGTAAACGCAAACTCGAAGCTTGCCCCCCGAGGGGATATGATGACTAGGCCGATACCGCATCCATGTCTGCAAACAGATCCATCAAAATACAGTGTCCATGGCACAATATCTGAATATGTGATCGAATCATCTCGATGTTGAACAATGAAATCGGCCAGAGCCTGTGCTTTGATCGCTTTGGCCGATTCATACCTAAGGTCAAATACTGACAAGGCAAAAATCCACTTCCCAATTCTCCCTTTTAACACAGGGGCTGATAGCATATATTTCATCACATCGGCCTTACTTATCACAATGCACTCATTGAAAAGTAAATAATGCCTCAATTTAGTACATGAAAAATATAAGCATAAACATAACTTCTCCATTGGCGTGTACCTTGTTTCAGCATCCAACAGTCTTCTGCTGAGATAGAAAATAGCTCTTTCTTTGCCATCGATTTCCTGATCCAAAACAGAGCCGATAGACCTCTCATCGGCTGCCAGGTACAATTTGAAAGGGACTCCCTTTTGTGGAGGAATTAAAACTGGTGGGGAACTCACATATTCCTTGATATCGTCCAACGCCTTTTGCTGCTTATCACCCCATGTAAATTCCTGATCGTCCTTCATCTTTAATAATGGAGTGAACAGCTCTATCCTGCCTGACAGGTTTGATATGAACCGTCGAACGAAGTTGATCTTTCCAATCAAAGATTGTAACTTGGTCTTGTTGTCTGGAGGCTTCATCTTCTTTATGGCATCGATGTTCTTCTGTGTGATCTCGATTCCTCTCTCGTGGACGAAGAAACCCAAAAACTGGCCGACCGATACGCCAAAAGCACACTTGTTAGGGTTCATCTTTAAACCATATTTTCTTGCTCTTTCCAGTACCTTGCGTAAATCAGCCAAGTGCTCATCGTATTCTTTTGACTTCACAACCACATCGTCAATGTAGACCTCAATCAAAGAGCCAATAAGATCATGAAAAATATAATTCATCGCCCTCTGATAGGTGGATCCAGCATTCTTTAGACCAAATGTCATGACGACCCACTCGTATAGGCCGATTGCCCCTGGACACCTAAAAGTTGTCTTGTGAATATCTTCCTCAGCCATGAAGATTTGGTTATGACCTGCATTTCCATCCATAAAACTGATAATCTTGTGTCCAGATGCAGCATCAACTAGCAAATCGGCCAACGACATAGGGTACTCATCTTTTGGCGTTGCTTTGTTTAGATCTCTGAAGTCGATGCACACCCTGAGCTTGCCGTTCTTCTTCAACACTGGTACTATATTGGAAACCCATTTCGCATATCGGCAGGGTCTGATAAAGTTGGCATCATAGAGCTTTGTAATCTCTACCTTGATAGCTTCATGCATATCGGCCTTGAATCTCCTGGGAGCTTGTTTAAACGGCCGATAGCCTGGTTTGATAGGTAACCAATGTTCTACAATCGATCGGCTTAATCCTGGCATCTCATGAAATTCCCATGCAAAACAATCCATGAATTCTTTCAAAAGATTTACCAATTTATTCTTATAATCCCTTGGTAAGTTGGCACTTACATACGTCGGCCTAGGTCGATCACCTATTCCTACGTCCACTTCTTCAAGTTCATCGGCCGACGTGAAGCCTTGTCCCAATTTTTCATCTATTTCATCCACCGCATTATCTGTGTAGGGACTATCTTGTTCGTCTTGGCTTGTGGATGTTACACCTTTGTTAAAGTAACTGTTTGTCTCCATCTTCGATCGGCTCGATGTCACAGTCAGTTACCTTTAAAAAATCAGCCTCCCAGACTCGTCCAGGCAAGCAATCGATTCCTTCCATCTACCAAACTGCAAAATCAGCATTGGCCACATGTACTGATCTATCGGCCTGCACGATCTCAACCTGGTCCCCTTGCCACTGAATAAGGCATTGATGCATTGTCAAAGGGACGCAACAATTTGCGTGAATCCAATCTCGTCCCAACAACAGGCTGTAGGAACCCTTTCCATCAAAGACAAAAAAGATGGTAGGGATTGTCTTGTTGCCAACTGTAAGCTCCACATACAACACCCCTTTTGCCTCGGACGCGTTGCCGCCAAAATCTTTTAATATCATGTTTGTCTTGATTAGATCTTCAGGTACTTTTTCAAGCTTCCTGAAAGTTGTATATGGCATTAAATTCACTGCCGCGCCGCCATCGACTAGCATCTTCGTCATCGGCCGCCCATTGACGTATCCCTTGATGTACAACGGCCGGAGGTGCCTATAGCTAGTGTCGGCTGGCTTGTCGAACACGGCCTGCTCCAGTGACAACTGTAACTTAGCCGAAGACTGCTCCATCTCATTGTCGGCTACTGCTTCATCGGTCATCTGTATACTATATTCTGCTGGCAACAGGAAAACCATGTTAACAGAAGCCGATGCTATGCTTTTACCTTTCGCAGACGTAGGAGCTTGAGTTGACTTTAATTATCCTCATCGACCTGTACCACTGTAGACTTTATCTTCCACTCTTTTCTGGTTTTAGTGGGCCGATGGGCGGTTGCTGCCTGTTGCTCCTGGATCTTTTCTTTTTGTCTTAACCTCTGGACCCGTCGCTTCTGCGTTTTGCTAAATAAATCTTCTGGGCACCATTGAGGGTTTTGGACTTGCTTGTCATTTTTTGTCCGACGATCATGGTGCATCGGCCCCAGCCTCTCGTGTACGGATTTCCTTTGCTTGATCGGCCGATGCGCCTGTTTGCTTGAGCTGCCCTGGTAAGATTCTTCCATGTCGTTGCATGCAGGGCACTCTTGCATCATCGGCAACCACATCCCTTCGTTCCAACAAAATCGGAAAACTCGCACTCCCAATGAGGATCATAGGATTTATCTTGGTCAGCATAGTCTTGTGCTTGCTCTTCACGCCTTCGCTGGTATTTCTTGATGAGGCCTTCCGAAGTTTGATGAGGTTGTTTGTTGGTCCGATAGGCATCGCTATCGGCCCTGTCAGCCCGCACCATATTAACTGGGAACGGGTGTCCTTCTATCTTCATCGGCCTTTTGGCTTCATCAAACTTGATCCTGCCCTGTTCGATGGCCGATTGAATCTGTTGCCGAAAAATTTTGCACTCGTTTGTATGATGAGAGTACGTGTTGTGCCACTTGCAATATCTCCTTTTCTTTATTTCCTCAGCCAATGGCAACACATGACCTACTGGCAACTGTATTTGCTTTTCTTGCAGCAGTAGGTCAAATATCTTATCGGTTTTGTTGATGTCGAAGTCGAACTTGTCTTCTTTGTCGCCCTTCTTAGCCCATTGACATGTTGTTGGCTTCTTCATTCGGGCCCATTCGGCCAGATCAACTTCAGCATCGACATCGTCGTCTTCATCGGAGGCGTATTGATAAATGCTGTTAATCTTCTTCGTGAACTTTTTCACCTCCTGGAACCTCTGCTTATGGGCCAATACTCTCTGTGCTAGCTGGGCTAGACTTTCAAACTCTTGTGACGAGAATCTTTCTCGTATCGGTCCGAGTAGCCCCTGGAACGCCAAATCGGCTAGCTGGGAATCGATCAAGCTGAGGCTATAGCACCTGTTTCTGATGTCCCTGAATCGTTGAATGTAGTCCGGGACCGATTCGTCAACCCTCTGCCTGATGGCGGTAAGATCGGACAGCTTCATCTCTTATACACCATTGAAGAAGTACCGATGAAACTGTTTTTCCAGGTCAACCCATCCTCTGATGGAATTGCAGGGCAGAGAAAAAAACCACGTGAATGCCGACCCTAACAAAGACAAGGGGAAAAATCTCACTCTTAACGCCTCTACAGCCAACGCCTCACCACATTGAGCTTGGAATCGGCTGATATGCTCATACGTGGAGACGTTGTCTTGCCCTGAAAATTTGGAGAAGTCAGGAATCTTGTATCGGCTTGGCAGGGGCACTCTGTCGAACTCCTTGGGGTATGGGTGCCGATACACTGTTGCACTCTCCTTGGGCTTTAAACCGAATTGATCACGCATCACTTCGGCTATCATATCGGCCCACTGCGCTTGAGTGACTCCTGCGGGCTGATGTGGAAGCTCTTGGTGATAAGGCTGTTGAAAACCTTCCGGCCGATATTGCCTAGGGAAGTATGGCTGAAAATGATGATTCAAGTTTGGTGCATCATACTGCCCTGTAGAGTACTGCTGGTAGCCTTGCGGCGCGTTGTAGGCAGCAGCTTATGGAGGATTGCTTGGTAAAGAGAATTGGGCTTGCCCGACCGATGGTGGATTGGCAGAGGCTTGTTGGATCGGCTCAACCATCGGCTGCTGCAAGGCTGTTGGAACTTGTTTCCCCCTCGTCCACTGCGCGAATTGATCCTCCATGATGTGCTGGGGGCTTCCTCCCACTTGTTTTGTCAAGACCAACGGCATGGTCGATCGTGGTTGGGCCGATGGAGGTGGGATCGGCGCTGTCGGCTATGGAGCCGTACTCAGATCCGTCCTCAAGGTTCGATATGCAGGGAATTTGTTCTTAGGCAGGAAAATTGGTCCTTGAGGCTTGTGCTAGTGAATGGAACCGTCTAATATTGATTTAACTGTATTGGTCAATGTGTTCACCAGGATTCCGGATGTAAATCGTCGAGTACGAGTTCTTACCTCTGGTTTGGGGAAGCAAGAACTTGCCGAAAGTTAATCTCTTGCAATGGTGGCGATGTGCCAAAAGTAGATTGAACTGTAATGTTTTGATTGTCAAGTTTGAGAGAGAGTTTCTACGTACAAACTACCGGGATATTTATACCCGTGATTTACAACATTGTCCATGTTGGACACGATTTTATCTCTAACTAACAAACAAGTCCTTATGGTGGACTCTTGCCATAGATTAGATCGAATCTACTTTAACTTCCTAATTAAGAGATATGATTGCCTAAAACCGAGCCTTATCTCTATTTGGCAATCTCCTTTGAAGCTTGACTCAGGTCGAAATCGAGCCCACGCTGCCTCCATCAGCTTCCTGCTTCCATCAGCCGATGGCCGCATTGAACCCGTATCGGCCGATACAGCCCTTCTGCTGGCGCTCCACCTGGTCCGATGCGCTGCTGAGTCCGATACGGAACTTGGTCCGACTCCGGCTTGGTCCAATAGCGCAACCGATTTGACTCGCATTGCTCCTTCTTCTCTGCATCGGTTTCCTCTTTCCTCTCCGAGTAGATTACGAAAATCTGCTGTTAACAGCAGCGCACGTTGAAGGTGGTAGGCCCTTTCACGACCCCTCTCCTCCAACCTCACGATGGGCCCCACAGCCAGCCTCCCTCTTCGATTCGGCGCGGCGGCCTCAGTAGGGTAGGCTCTGCTGCCGAGGAGGTCGAAGACAGCAGATCTGGCTCTCCATCTCTCTCGCCTCCTCTCCAGTAGCGGATCCGGCGGTGGCCTCAGGAGGGTCGGATCCACCGCCGGGGAGGACAGGGACAGTGGATCCGGCTCTCTGTCTCTCCTGCCTCCTCTCCAGAAGCAGATTCGGCTGCCGCGACCCTGCTCGGAAGTTGGCAGATCAGTGACAGTAGGGAGCTCGGCGACGGTGGATGCGGTATCGACGAGGTCAGCGACGGCGAATGTGTCATCGAGGAGATCAGCGACAATGACAACGACAGTCCACAGCGGCAATGGCCGTCGACGGCGGCAACGGATTTTAGGCCGGATCGGGCTAGGGTTTCTTGAATGTTTTTCTAGAATTTTTACTTGTTTTCGTCAAAAAACTTTTTGCAGTTGAGCGTCCTAACGTGTCCGCTTACGAAAATTATTTTTACATGTGGTTGTGGTGCCCGCCCTAGAAAATTCTGATTTTTTTGGTCTACCCGCCTGCGAGAAGGGTTCTTACTGTTTGGGAAAAACTCTACAGCAGTAGTGGATATACCATATTTTTCTACACCAACGATATGTTTAGTTAAGTACTAGTGTCTAGGCTTTTTCCACACGAGTAGACAAACTGTGGAAAATATTAAATACTAGGTGCTGTGGAGTCATCTGTAGTTTTTCCAAGTCAAGTCGTTGGTTTTGTCCAACGACAGCATGCACGCAGCACAAGGGTGAGAACGACGATATATATCAGACACAAGTGGGCATAAGAGGAGCAGGAGGCTAACATGCAGTATGACAGTGCATAGCTACTAGCTAGAATCCATAGGTGACCATCAATGTTGTAGAGCGACAAGTTGTTTGGTTCTCCGCAGCTAAGATTGATAGATATAGGCCGGTCAATGTGCGTGGAATGCATGTAGAAAAATGTTGAAAATCGGTGGATAGATCAAACCGACAAATTAGTTAGGAATGCAGGATGTGACGGCCCTTGACACCCATCATCAGAAGCTCCTCTGTTTGACCTATTAATACCACATCAATCTCAAACGGTGTTAACGTATAGCATGTCATAAACTTCGTCTGCAGGAGATCCTAATTACTCCATCTTCACAAATATAAGCGATTCTAGGTTTTAAATGCTGTCCACAAATTTCCATTACTACAAAAATCGTTTTTACTGCGACCAAAAGTAATTTTTGCATGCAACCAGCGCAACTGCATGTGCCAAAAGGTCTACAAAAATCAGATTTTTGTATGCGGTCATCTATACCAGCTACATGCGAAAATAACTTTGACAAAAAAACAAAAGTAAAAATAAACCTCAAATCGGCTGAACCCTATCCTGCCACCATCATCGGTCGGATCTGCGCGGTGCGGCGCAGCTGCCGCCACCCGCCGCTGCCGTCATCGTCGTCGGATCTGCCGGCCCTATCGCCCGCCGACGCCGGATCCGTGCGGGTCGGTGCTGGATCCGATGCCCGAGCTTGCCATTGTCGTTGTCGTCGAATCCGCTGCCCCCACCATCCACCGTCATCGCCGGCGCCGTATCCGAGTGAAGGAGGGCCCCCGGCACCGGATCTGCGCGGGGACGGGCCGCCAGCGTCGGATCCACGCGAGGCGGTGGCACTCCCGGCCGTCTCATTAGCGCCAGATCCCCGCGAGGGTGGGCCCCTTCCACTACTACAAAAATCGTTTTTACTGTGGCCAAAAGTAATTTTTGCATGCAACCAGTGCAACTGCATGTGCCAAAAGGTCTACGAAAATATGATTTTTGCATGCGGTCAGCGCAACCAGCCGCATGCGAAAATAATTTTGACGAAAAAACATAAAAATAAAAATAAACCCCAAATCGGACAAACCCTATCCTGCCACCGTCATCGGTCGGATCCGCGCGGGGTGGCGCAGCTGCCGCCACCCGTCGCAGCCGTCGTCGTCGTTGGATCCGCCGGTCCCATCGCCCGCTGGTGCCGAATCCATGCGGGTCGGTGCCGGATCCGACGCCCTAGCTTGTAGTTGTCGTTGTCGTCGAATCCGCCACCCCCACCATCCGCCATCATCGCCGGCGCCGTATCCGCGCGAAGGAGGGCCCCCGACACCGGATCTGTGGAGGGACGGGCCGCCATCGCCGGATCCACGCGAGGCGGTGCCACTCTCGGCCACCTCATTGGCGCCGGATCCCCGCGAGGGTGGGCCCCTAGTGCCGGATCCATACAGGGACGGGCCACCGGCGTCGGATCCACGCGGGGCGGTGCCGCTCTCGACCACCTCCTCTGTCACGCCCCAAACTAGCCCCGAACGGCGGCTAGAGTAAGGCGATCCAAATTAACCTGTATACCTGTACCAGTCCCAGAAAACAGTGCTGGTACAACAGGAAGATAGAATATCACAACAACAGCGGTCTCTTTATTAAGAGTAGAATTACAATCAAGGTTGGAAATGCGGACAGACCCCGAGTTCGCAACAGCATTACAAAAAGGTGGAAGCGGAAAGGCGGAGACTAGCCCTAAGCCACAAGCAAAGCCTTGGGGAAAGGCCGAAACCCTACTATAGCTCTTAGTCTGCTTGCTCCTGGAAGAACTCCTCTTCAGCAGGATCCATCTCCTCGTCTTCGAGAATTGGGAGGGTTATTTATATAGAGCAAGGGTGAGTACGGGAGTACTCAGCAAGTCAAAGGAATTAAGTGTTTGATGCAAGCTTCAAAGGAGAGCCAGTTATTTTTCACATTCGATTTTAGTTTAAGACTTTCGGAAACAATTAAGTGAGTGCTTCTCAACGACACAGACGAGAAAGTGCGTCTCATCCGGCCGGAGCAGTGTAATGTATAGATTGATTCTTGCCGGCAAGAGAGGCTCCCTACCAATCGTTCACCGACACCGGCTGTACCAACAGCCACAAGTCAAGCACGTCGGCACGAGAGGCTTCCTGCCAATCGTTTACCGACACCGACTGTACCAACAGCCACAAGTCAAGCACGTCGGCACGAGAGGCTCCCTACCAATCGTTTACCGACATCGGCTGTACCAACAGCCACAAGTCAAGAACTGAACAGGTTTCTCACACCCACAGCAGTTCACAAAGTAGTCAACAAAACTACGCTAAGGAATCACCTCACATCTGCCCATGACCATGGGCACGGCTGTTCGAACAGTTGTGAACCTCTGCAGAGGGGGTACACTTTACCCACAAGACATTACTAACCCGGGTCACCCAGCCCATGCAGAACAGCCACGTCTGGTGACTTTGAGGATTTCACGACAAGGTATTTCGAAAGCTGACTCAGGGTCATCTTATGCCAACGGGAGGGGTCCCACGGACCAACACCAGGTTAGGTCCCAGACCATACTGTGCCAGGAAGCCCAGGGGTCCTCCCCGACACCACCCCGGCGAATCCACTTGTCCCTTGGCATCAAGATTTCCCTGGCCTAGCTAGTTACTCAGCCAGGGGTGTCCCATATCACCCATGTGGTCGTACTTGACATATGCTCGGATGTAATTCCCAAGGAATCGGTCCTTAAGGCGAGAACGGGACCGTACCTCCAGTACGTCTCCCGCACCGCGAGTTTTAGAAACTCAATTTATTTTCAAGGCACCGACCCAAGTGTCAGGTTTTTCCAAGGATTTTGTAAACTCAAGTTTTACCCAGTTGATCATTTTAAATTTGAGGGGAGCCTCGATATTTGTACGCGGGGTGCGAATACCGAGACCTCACCTGAAGGGTGACAAGGGGGTGTTAGGGTATTCAATAATCAAGGAGGTTAAATGCAGCAAATGGGTAGGGCCTACCGGTTGTATTACAAACCGAGGCCAAAGTGTCAAGTGTAACTTAAAGAATGCATAGTTTGCGGAATCAAAATACTTAATTTCAAATTATAGGTTCAATTGATCAAAGGTGACTTGCCTTGCTCGAGATCTTGAGCTTCTTCCTCGAAATCCGCGTATTGCGAGTCTTCAGGCTCCGAAGCTACACGCGAGACGAGGCGACTCAACACAACGATAAAAAGAAGCCCTACTAATGACCACTAAGCGTGCCATTGGATAGATCTTGATTTTTGAGGAATTTTGGAACTTGAACAGAGTCCATCGGACGAACGGTTGAGAAGATACGAATTTCCTAAGATTAAATAATTTTTTGTCTAAAGAAAAGGAATTATTAATTCCCTTGAAAAAGAAAAAGAAAGAGGGACTTTAATTGGATTTTTAGTAATATGGATTCGGCCCAAGGCCGAATCGGGCACGGCCGAGTAACTCGGGCCGGCGCGCGGGAAAGACGGCCCAAGGCCAGGGAGAGCGCGCGAGCCGAAGGTTAGCGGACTGGGCCGGAGAGGAGAAGAGGCCGAGTGGGCCGAGGCGGGGCACAGCCCACGCGAGCGGACGGACCGTGGACCGAGGTCCACCGCTCGGCGCTAGGGCGGGACCCGCCCGTCAGCGGCTTGGTCCACGTGGACTAGGCGCACGGAGGGAGGGAGGCAGTCGGCGCTCGCGTGGCACCGACGTGGCGGCCACGGAGGCCGACGGGAGGGGGACGAAGAGGGAGGAGCCGGATCGACGGTGGGTGATGGCGGAGGGGCTCGGGACGGCGCGGTGCGAGCCTGACAAAGGGGAAAACATCGAAGCGGAGAGGGGAGAGAGGGGAAGCGAGCCAACGGCTCGGATCGGAGTGAGGAGGTGTGACGGCGGCCGGCGACGGCGCGACGCGGCGGCGGCAACGGCGGCGCGGGGAGAGAGCGGAGGAGAGGGACGACGCCCACGGCGGTGCCCAGAGGGGGTCGACGGCGCTACATAGCGTCCTAGGCCGAGGAGAAACGGAGGGAGACGGAGGGGAAAAGGGAGTTACCGTGGGAGGGGAGGCTCGCCGGGAACGGAGGGGGAAGACGACGCACGGGCAGCACGGCTCGGCTCCGGGCCGAGGAAGAGGGGAAGGAGGCGCCCGGAGTCTCCTTCGGGCGTCCTCGGCTGCGACGGCGGAGAAGGTGTTCGACGGCGGCACGGGCAAAGGGAGGAGGAGGATTTAAAGGAGGGCGCAAGGTCAGTTCGGGGGGGAGAGGCGGTTCGGGGCCACGCGGAGAGGGGACCGGCGCGGCGCTAGCGGCCGAACGGCGGCTGCCGGAGGACGTCGGCGGCGGTCGGGTAAGAAAAAAAGAGAGGGGGAGAAAGGGGTGCGGCCCCCTTGCCGAAACGGGCAACGGCACGCGGGGAGAGAAGGCGAAGGCGCGCTCTCTCCCTAGGCGGCACGCGCGCGCAAGCGGCAGGGCCGGGAGTGATGTGGGCGGCTCGGCGCGGCGCGGAGGCAAGCGGCGCAGAGGGCAGCCCGGGTGACGGCGTCGGCGGACGTGGTCGGCCACGCCGCGCGGGCGCGGGACCAGCAGCGAGACGGGACGGGGCACCGGCGGGAACGGGACAGGACAAAGCAGATGCCGGCGGGAGGCTGTCGAGATGGAGAGAAAGAGAAACAGCCAAGAGAGCGAGGGAGAGAGAGACAGTGTTGTCTCTCTCTCGCACGGGGCGTGCGGCGCACGTGCGCGCACGACCCCGACGCGGCAGGCCGCGCGGACTGGGCCGGGCAGCGCGGCCCAGCGGGGGGGCGAAAGGGATGGGCCGAGCGAGCGGCCCGGGAAGGAGAGGGCAAGGGGGAAAAAAGGATGGGCCGGTCGGTGGCCCGAGAAGGGGAGGGAGAGGGGGAGCAAGCCGAGCGGGAATCCGGCCCGTGGACAGGGGCAGATGAAATGGACTTTGGCAGGGAGGGAGAGGGGAGGACTTAGGGTTCGGATTCGAAATCCGACTTCGCGATTTTCTCCGGGATTGAGCTGAGAGGGGAAACACGAGACCAGGGCACACGACAAGACACAACCGAAGAGCAAAATTTTCGCAATTAGAGTTTTTAGGAATTAGGTTTTCCCGCTAACGCCGCGACGAAACGGGCGTTACATCCTCGTCGTTAGCGACGGCGCCGCCCGCTCCTGGCCACCTCAATGGCACCAGATCTCCGCGGGAGAGGGCCCTCAGGGCCAGATCCACGTGGGGACAGGCCGCCGGCGCTGGATCCACGTGGAGCGGTGTCGCTCCCAGCCACCTCTTGGTCATTGTCGGTAGCATCACCTGCTCCCGGCCGCCTCGTTGACGTTGACGGCGGCACTGCTCGCTCCTGCTTGGTGAGGAGAGGAAGAGAGGAGAGAAAGAGAGAGGACAGAGGAGGTGAAAAAATTAAAACGGTGAGAGGGAAAAGAGAGAGGACGGAAAATATAGTGGAGAAGAGGGGGTATTTTTGCATGCGGACCACTTAAGAGGCTGTATACGAAAATTTATTTTTGCATGCGAACCCTTAAGAGGACCACATAGAAAAATAGACTTATTTTTGTACGTGGCCCCTTAAGCGACCCGTCTGCAAAAATAGATTTTTGCATGCGGGCCTCTTACGGAGCCGTATGCGAAAATGGAGATCGATTTTTGCAATCGGGACCAGTTACGGTCCGCCTGTAACTTGTAGGGGTACTCATACAGAAAAATCATTTCTGTAATATAGTGCTTATCACACCTCATTTAACTTTTATCCAGTCTTGCCCTAATTAACCTGCCACTTGCTAAGCACACCACATTTTAAGAGTGGTATGATAGTCTTTTCTTTCGTTAAGAGGAAACTGAATCCCACTTGCTAAGCACACCACATTCAAAGGGTGGTGTGATATTTATTTTTTGACACAAGGTGTAATTTAGATTTTAGATTTTACTAAGTCATGAAAAATCTTATAATTGACATTTCAAATTGAGCACAAATCGGTATTAGTTTTAAAGTTCACAATTATTAAACCACAAAACAAGAAATGAGGTTTGCTTTTTCATTGATGTAGGCAATTCTAGTTTTATTTTGGGAGAAGAGCCAATATAGTCCCTAAATTTTGTCAAGGGGTAAATTTAGTTCCTGGCATTTTTATTGTCCATAAAAAACATTGGATTTTGTCATATACCCTAATATAGTCCTTATGTCCACCAAAATCTCCATATGGACAGGTCATATTATCTTCCTGTGGAAAATCTATAATTAATTGATCAATTTACCCTTATGTATGTGGCGTAACTAGGATTTAGAACAAAGATAATCCATTTAGATGTAATGGGCCAAATCGATCGAAGAATGGTCCATGTATAAATATTTTATGATGTTAGGCAACACATCTATTATAGTTGGAACTTGTGTCAAATTTTGGGGTGGTCCATGGCCATGATGCCACTTAGATAGCTCTGCCTAAGTACCATAGAAAAAAAAGAATGACATTAAGAAAAGGAAAAACTAAAAATGTAAAAATATATATATGTAAGGGTGAAGTGGCATATACCATAGGAAAAAGTATGTAAATGTTTTTATTTTCTTTTTGTTTTTTAGGATTAAAATGGGGGTTTGTAAGAGAATATCTAATTATATAAAAAATGATGTGAGGGTGGAGATAATCTTTTTGATACCAATATCTCCCCTCGATCGGCAGACTTGCTCTCAATCTTGGGAAGGGAAAAATGACAAATTATCTGTCCAGTTGTAGTTATCACAATTGTCTGGCAATCATATATGTTATCCAAAGAGTATTACTCTTCAATAGTTGAGATGTTATCCAAAGAGTATTATTCTTCGCGGCTGCTGGCGCAGCTGCAACTTGGTTCTGTTCTGTCGGCACATGACACGAGCTGAGTGTTCCTGAAAGATGCTGAGGGTATATCATCTCAGAATTCTTTGGACTCTGCATTGGTGTGATCTTCCATTAATTTTATATCAAGTTCTTTTTTTCTCTAATCCAGCACGGGACGCTTGCTATAAATTCCCGTCATCACATCCCTGACTCCTCGCATTTGACGACTACTATTGACTCCACTCAGGAGCAGAGCATATGGCAGCCAGTCGCCTCCTCCACGCCCTCCTCGTGGCCGCGGCGTTGCAGCTGCTCCTTCTCTCCCGTGCAGGTAACGTGCCGCAGCGGCAAAACAACGTGACGATTTCCAAAAAAATTTTAGATATACTTCTGGCTTCCGGCCAATGCAGACGGGCGGCAGCAACTCCAACGATGTTAATTTCATGCTCCACAATGCAGATGCGGGGGAGATTGGGGTGTGCTACGGGAGGCATGCGAGTAATCTGATCAAACCACCGGAAGTGGTGAGCCTTCTGAAGGCGAACGGCATCACGATGGTGAGGATCTATGACACTGACCCGACGGTGCTCAATGCTCTCGCTAACACAGGCATCAAGGTGATGGTGATGCTACCAAACAAGGATCTTGCTTCTGCTGGCCGGGATGTGGGGAACGCGTCCGATTGGGTGAAGAACAACGTGGTGCCGTACCTCAACCAGGGCACGCTGATCAATGGCGTAGCCGTGGGGAACGAGGTGTTCAAGCTAGGACAACCCGAGCTAAACGGGATGCTTGTCTCGGCCATGCAAAATGTGCAAACGGCCCTGGTGAACCTAAACCTGGCGAATGGCATAAAGGTGTCTACGCCTATTGCGTTAGATGCACTCGATGTATCGTTCCCGCCATCAGATGGGAGGTTTAACGCCAGCATCGGGCAATCGGTGATGAAGCCTATGATTGACTTCTTGATACGGACCGGCTCATACCTTATGGTAAATCTCTACCCTATGTACGCTGCGGCGGATCCATCGAACAACATCTCTATCGAGTATGCAACATTCCGTCCTAATGATGGTGTGCTCGACGGAAAAACCGGCATCAGGTATTTTAGCCTGTTTGATGCTGAGCTCGATGCTGTTTACGCCGCAATAAGCAAAGTTTCTGGTGGTAGCTTGAGGTCCTCGTTGGCTCAAGGAGATCAAATGTTACTTCAAGTTGCAGAATCAGGTTATTCCTCTGGAAGTAAATTTGGGCCAGTGGCCGTTGAAGCTGACGCGGATGTGAACACAATAGCTACCATACCCAATGCCCAAGCGTACAATAATGGTCTTATCAGACGTGTGGTCTCCAGATCCCCAGGTACACGCGATGTCTCTGCCTACATCTTCTCTCTTTTCAACGAGGACTTGAAGCCTGGGCCAGCCACAGAGGGACACTTTGGCCTGTTCTACCCGAATGGCCAGAAGGTGTATAAGGTCGACTTTCACGGTGGTGAAGGTGTTTGTCCGACGAAGGCAAGCTGGTGTGTGGCGAAAGCGAATGTCGAGAATGTGGCACTACAGAGAGCGCTAGATTGGGCGTGTAGTAATGGCGCAGATTGCAGCGCTATTCAGCAGGGCAAAGCATGTTACGAGCCAAACAACATAGTTGCACATGCATCTTATGCATTCAATGATTACTACCAGCACATGGGCCAGGCCAGCGGCACATGCAACTTCGATGGTGCTGCTTCCATCGTCTACAAGCCATCACCAAGTTAGTTTTTCAAATGTCCGTTCATATATATTGTGATGACATCCTCATTATGTGTTTATTCTTCGAAATTTTTTGGCGGGATATAGGCATCTGTGATCCAAACCCAAGTTGGTGCGTTGCGAACGAGGGGGTCGGGGAAGCGCAACTACAGAATGCACTAGACTATGCATGCGGTAGCTGTGCCGACTGCAGCGCCATCCAGCGCGGTGCACGGTGCTTTGATCCGGACACCAAAGTGACGCATGCAACCTATGCATTCAACGACTATTATCATACAGCTGGTCGGGCTAGTGGCTCATGTGACTTTGCCGGCGCCGCATCCATTGTCACACAACAACCAAGTGAGTTTACTAATGTATTATATTGATATCTCCTATACCACTAATAATGTCATTAAAAAATGCACTCTTTTATTTCAAGAAGTTTTTTTTAAAAGGAGGAATAGCTATCTTATTGGTGTCTGTTCAATTTATTTGCAGAGATTGGAAACTGCCTACTTCCACCAAACAATGCTTGAACAGAACAAACTGTAATGAAGACCAAAAGCTAGCCTAGCTAGCTACCAAAAGCAGTGAGGATGAGATTGAAGAATAACTCCATATTCTTCTGCAAAGAAAATAAGGATGAGACTTATTGTATTTCCGGTTGGGAATTTCAAACAAATAAATGTACTGTTTGCTCCTGTTGAATGAAATTCCGCAGTTACATGTTCCAGAAAAATATATGTAAATCAAACTCATGCAACAACGGAAAAGACGGCAATGCAAATGCACTAATCTGTCAAAGGCGTTTCCCTTCATCAAAGTTGTGTTAAGAAATTAAGGCTTAGTTCGAATATGCATTGTACTTCAGCTTTTGGTTTACACGTAAAACAAGATAATTTATTTGCATATAATTAATTAAGTATTAATTATTACAAACTTAAAATTTTGATTTGTTTGATTCATTAAATAAATTTTTATATAATTTTTTTAAAAAATATCGTTTAGTAATATTAGAAACGTGTTCACGATAAACGAACAAAGCCAAACTCACGTTAGAACGCAACCTAATAAGCAGCTGGCTAGGAATTTCTTCTGGTCTCTCATGTTATTAATTAGTTTCAGTTTCCTGATCAACTTATAATACAGCCACGGTGAATTATTATTATAACTACTTTCTTCGATTTGAAATTGACATCTAGGGTTAGAATGAACTAGAAGTACTTCGTTGCTGCTACTTGCCACAGCTCGTGGAATCACGACAAGAAGCGGGCCATTAATTTTTTTCCCACCACGGAGCAACTTGATCGTAACAACATGGTGTGGCCTAGGCCTGCGCGCTGTGGTTACCACTGAAAACCATTGTACCTTTTATCCGGCAATCACGTTTCATTGGGTTGGCATGGCATGTTACCGCATAAAAAAATAAATTATAACGTATGAATCCATAGACAAGTTTCCCGGCAAAAAAAAAAATCCACTCTATGTCACTGAACTTGCAAGTGAGTTTATCAATTGTTTTTATAGTATCATTGGTCGGATATTTTCTCTAAAAAGACCCAAAATACCCTTAGAGAAATATAATGTTTACAATTAATTTATCTCATAGCAGTTTCAAACAATTATGAATCTTTTTTTGTTGCCTCCTTGCACACCGTACAAGTTTGTTTATATGTTTTAAGATTCGTTTCATTTACTTGTTTTTGAAAAGTTATTTTTTGTCACATATGGAAGAGGAATCGCTTACACTAACATAATAGAAAAAAATATTTTGTATAGCATATGAAATATGATTTACATAAAAACAACAATAATAAATAATTCTACCTAGCATGTACAACTAAATTATATTTTATAAAAAAATAGTAATTAAAATCTTGCAACTTATCCACAAACTTCAATAATGTACTAGCAGGCTATAAAAAATGATAAATTTTTGAATCTTCTAGTTAGGTTGATCAATTGTAAACCTTACATGTATCTATCAGCATTTTAAGTATTTCTTTAAACAGTATTCGACAGAATGTCATATTGTAAAAAAATTGAGAAACTCAATGGTATATTGTAAAAAGGGACACCATAAATAAGGAATTGTTGAACTTGTGCAAACTCAATTTTATAATAAATTTTGCTGAAAAAAAGTGCTAGACACATTTTGATATTACCAATATTTTGGTAAAGTAGGTCTGTTGTTGATAAATTTTGGTGACAATCGAGCCAAACACTGACAAATTACTATTTATAATGCCAATAATTTGATTGAGCAAATTTTATATTTAAACCGAACATGCCCTGGCGTGCTAAAGAATATTCAACGGTTGAGGCACCGGTGCTGAGGCACTATATTATTCTTCGTGGATAAACACCCGTGAGGACATTGTATAATATTGCACAAAATTTCGTAGCACTAATGATGATAGGAAAATATTCTGTTAAGTCTTCCCCTTGACTCAAGGAATGATGGCTGCTGTCTGTTGGCTTGCGTATAGGCACGGGCACGTAGGCCACTGCCCACTGCCAACTCTAGTTGACCAAACAGAATAATTTTGTTAACGAGATTAGAAGGAAAAAATGTAGTGCAACTTATATATTTAGCATAAGCATATATAGAAATTTTAGTTGGATAAAAAATAGACATCTGAGATTTATTTACATCATTAAGAGCAAAAGTTTTACTCATGGTGATGTGAAAAAAATCTCATATGCCCATTTTTGGATCCAATAATAATTTTCAGATTTACAATATATATATTAACCCCAAGAAAAAGAAGAAAATGATACCGTGCAGTAGAATTGGAAATACTGTTATTAGTTGTCACTGGAGGAAACTCCAAAATGGACGCTCGATTTTCCATAAAAAATCGGAAAGTCAAATGTTCAGTTGATCATGAGTGAAACATTAAATTATGCATGATGAAAAAACAGATATTAAAATATTTAAAAATTTTGTAAAACACAGTAAAAACACAAATTAAAACATGACAGTATGAAACACCGAATGTTAACGAATTAAAATATATATTTTTTTTCATCAAAATATAATCATGTGATATCTTATTATAAAATTTTAATTACAACGAATAAAACGATGTGATCGGATCGTAGATCGGATAAGTAGTTTAGAAACAAAATCATTTTGAAGATCGCTAACTATATGCATGTAAGCTTTGATGGAGTGTGGAGAGAGGAGAAAGAGCAGGGTAGGCAGTTCCATGAACTTTGTGAAACACACTCCAAACACGGAAAACGGAGCGATCCATTAGCGCGTGATTAATTAAGTATTAGTTAATTTTTTTTGAAAAATGGATTAATTTGATTTTTTTAAGCAACTTTCGTATAAAAACTTTTTGCAAAATACACACCGATTAGCAATTTGAAAAACGTACGCGTGGAAAACGAGAAAGATGAGTTGGGAAGAGTAGATAACGAACACAGCCTAAAGAACATACGTTGAAATATGTCATTATCATGTATAAATATTGAATTTTAACAGAAATCGTATGATATCTTATTTTAAAAAAATAATTAGAATGAATATAACAATTTTATTGGATCACAGATCGAATAAATATTTAAAAAAATGTTTAAAGAGAGAGGAATGGAAGAAAAAAAAACTAGCGCTGCAGTCTTGTATGCATGCGACAGTGTGAGTCCGAATTTTTTTTCTTCGAATCGGGCGCCAAGGCAGAGGCGCAGAGCAATCTCCATTATCACTTGACCTGTTCTTCGGGCTTTTCCACACGAGTACACAAGATGAGGAAACTAGCAGTTTCTTGGTCCAAGCTGCATATATTTGTCCCGAAGGGAAGTCCTGTACGCAGCAACGACGTGAGGGTCAATACAACGTTCAAGTTGCACAATTAGGAGTTTAGGACAGGGAAGGTGTACAGAAACAGCTATTCACTTGTTTGGTGTGACGGATCGCTAGGATTTTCTTCTGATTTCTTGATGTGTTGTTTGGTTTGCATCGTGGCTTCCTATCGTTCATATCACATCGAGTTGTCTTTGGCTCTTTCTCGACTTGTCGTCATCACGTTATCCAAGTATAAGAAAAAGACGGATCGTATCGTCCCGAACGAAGCTAGACCATCGTCCCAAACCAAACAACCCATGGATGGAAGTCTTAACGTAAGGGGGGAAAATAAAACAAGCTCTATCATGAGCTTTGCAAGGGGCAGCTGAGAGCACACCACTCAGTATCAATATCATAATATAAAGGGCCTTCTGAAACAAAGATAAAACATTGAAAATCTAGAAGATTTTATATCCTAAGTAATTAATCTTATAGAACGTACCTTTTTGAAACGAAGCATTGATTTTTATCGATTTCTTTCAAATTCCTACATATGGAGTGAGCTATTCTAAAAAAATTCTTAGAGGAAAACAAGTATTTTCTTCCTTTCGTGTCTTGAATGCACGTATTATTTTTCATGTGTGCCAATTAAATGCTAGTCTTTCTTGTGTTTTGAAATCTTATAAGGCTTTGTTATTTTTCTAACTTTTTCAACTCACTTCTCGTTTTTTACGCGCACGCTTTTTAAACGACTAAACGACATAATTTTTTACAAAAATTTTCTATATAAATATTGTTTTAAAAAATCATATTAATTCATTTTTTAAAAAAATAAACTAATACTTAATTAATCATGTACTAATAAATCGTTCCGTTTTGCTTGACCGAAAGATTAGCTTCCAACTCCTACTACCGAACTCAGCCTAAAAAGCTAATAAGCATGATATTCTATTCATACGTTTTTCGTATTCATGTATTTTCATAATCGTATGTTTCAAATGAGCCTAAAGTCGGTATGGTCTGTCTATACCAAAGTCCGACAAAAAAAGCATACAAAATCAGTCGAATTTCCCACCGTGCGATCAAGAACAAGCGAGCGGAGATTAAATTTTGTGTGCTACCTAAACGGACCGAGTATTGCATCTAACATCCAAACAGGGCGTGTGTGATATCCTGATCCTGATAGGTCCATCTGCTTCTACACTTCACTCCTGGCATTCTAACTAGCCCATTAAGCAGTTCGAGGACTACTCGGGCCAAACAAAACCATGGCTCTCTCTATATATTATCTCTATATAATATTGGACCCATTTGTCAGCCAAAAAAACCAGTCAAACTTTGAACTTTTATGTTGCACGATTACTTATAACAACCTGATATCGGCAACTGATCCACTGGAACGACGAAATTTACTCTGTCAAGTCAATTATCATTACTTGATATTTCAGTGGCTTCATTTATATAAATTTAAATAAATTTACATGGAAAATTTAAGATTCAAGAATCCGTCACTGTCTCGCTCGATGGTGGCGAGGCAGGAGATCTAGCGAGGGGCTAATCTCCATGGCCTTCCTGTCGATGATGGTCTCGTGACCTCCAACAACAGGAAGAACGCAACATCCATGCGCAACGAATGCGTCGGCGACCTGCTCCGTGTTCCGTAGCGAATGCAATCGGAGTGGCGGTGTAAAATAAAAAATGATACAATATAACTATCTTGTGCAAAGTGTAACTTACTATTTCATTTAAGGAATTAAGATTTGAACTGAAAGAAATTAACTCGTGTGGATTCACTATATTAGCGTGAAAAATATGGTTTGCCACCGGTGGTCATGGTGCGGGTTTGATTTTTCTGGTTTTCGTCTTCAGTTTGGTGGGTTTTCTTTAGTTATTTTTTAATAAAAAATGGTTACGCATTTATTACAAGGTTGTTTGTTTGGTTCTCTACCCTACTAAATCATTAGCAGTATCAATTCTTGGTATGTTTTTCACTACCAATTGTTTGGTAGGGTAAAGAATTATTACACATGTTTCGATTGCTACCAATATAATGCTAAATATTGATAATATGGAGAATAAAGTTTTAGATTGGTGCCAAATTGATCATAGCTAGGCATTGTCAATAATTTGGTTTTAATCCACACATAAGCTATTACTATTCAAGCTACCAATTTATTGGTAGGGCACATTTTAGCATCAATTTAAAATGGCCCATAGTACGATCAGGGGTCAATTTATCGTGTTTATTACATGGCAAATTCACAGGTATGTCTATATGGTGTTTTCATATAGTGGTGCATGTGTATATATTTGTACCTTCTATGCAATCCGAAAATAATGGTTACTAGAAAGTTCGAGAAAAATAAAACTGAGCCTGCTCGGTTCATTAACGAATAACTTGCTTCCAAGCTTGCAGCAGTACAAACGATCCATAAACCGAAAGAAAAAAACAGTAACTCATGTTTTTTAGGGAAAATCTCAAAAGATAGCAGGGAGTATCTGCTTTTCAATTAAGAAGAAAAGAGTTGACCTATTTTATTATGGGAAATCAGGTAAAAAAAACCTCACAGTAGTACAGTTAATTGAGCGGAAACATGAAAAAACTCACACGGAGCACTCAACACGATAATTAGAGATGATGGCACCACCACAAGTCAGCACATGCTCCGACATAGAGTAGGACCTAGGCATCGCCTCCAGAAAGGTAAACAACTCTTGGGACACTTTCGACACCCATCTAAAGCACCGGAAAAGTTTTTACCTGAAGAAAAGTAGAAGCACTAGAACAAAGCCTTGCAAGGAGGAATTCGGCACTCGTAAGCATCAGCGCCACTGGCATCAACCAGAGGTCAAGCAAAGACTTACGCCTAGAGCTTCCATAGCCTACCAACCACAATAACCGCAACAACATAGCCATAACGAGAGGAGGAAGGCATTATTGTTGCCCGACATATCACACCCAACGGTAGCTCTGACTTTGCCAACCCCACAAACACATGCCCACAAAGCGACCATCTCGAACGAATGCATGTGAGCCACCACTATCGTCACAAAGCAGGACAAAGGAGACTAGTGTTATCGTTGTCCAGCACATCGCCCAGCGCAGCAGCTCTAACTTCACCTTGTGCCCCTGCCCTACCACAACCACGGATGTGGCCACACTGTGGTGACTCCTGCAATAAGACATCAACAGCTACCAAACTCCGCCAAGCAGCCCCTATCTGGCTAAGCTGGCCAGCTGTCCTCTCCCCAAGAGCTCAGAGGATTGGAAAGGATTGACGATAGAAGGGGAGGAGCTCCTAGAGGAAGGAATGTACAGCCGGCAAGGAGATGCCTTGACGTCCAACTAGCAAACACCCTGGGGTCGATGTCTCAAGCCAGCACCAAATGGTTATCATGCGGTCGAAGCCTGCCGGATCCAGCCACACCTCCGTGTACAACTCCAGTCTCCAGCCAGCTACACTGTCGACGCTACCCAAAACCACTAGACACAAAACTCCATTGGATCTAATCTCAGGAGGCCAAATCGATGCCATTGGCACTACCTCACCTCGCCATTACTCCCACCTTGGGGGCCTCTGGCTTTCACCTCACGACCAGCTGCCAGCCTCGCTTCTGTGGGGGGCTTCACGTGAACCCACGCTCGCTCAACCTCTATGTCGGTGCCACCGACGTCGACCGGCCATAGCCACCAGCCATTCTTGTGCTGATGCAGCTATTACGTCACCACCGTCCACTAGTACACAAACAGCTATAGGTGTTGGTTGGGAGGCGAGGAGGAGGGGGAGGGGAGGGCGCGGCGGACGGAGGAGGGGAGGGTGAGGGGGAGGGGAGGGAGGGGAGGGCGCAGGTAGTGGAGGATAGATCGATGTGGACAAGGATCGAGCTAGCTAGGAGACGTGCACGAGTGGATCGATATAGGCAGCCGGCTCGGCTCGCCAGTATCGGCTCGGTTTGGTATAGGTGCTGGTTTGGTACCTATAATATATTATAGGTGCCGGTTAAAAAATAACCGGCACCTATAATATATTATAGGTGTCGGCTCTTTTAAAAAACCGGTATCTATAGTATTGGTACTGGTTTTAACTAATGAACCGGCACCTATATTCTTTAAAGGTGTTGGTTCTTTATTTTTTCACCGTGCGAAGGTGGGAAAAAGCCTGTAGGTGCCGATCTTAGATGAATCGGCACCTATAAGACGGGTCCCTATAAGGGTTTTTGTAGTAGTGGTCTACACTGGTGTCACCGCCGTCCAGACCACCGTCTACCGACGTCGATATTCGAGTGAAGGAGGAGTGGAGGCCAGCAGTTCGGGCGGCCCCCACAAAGAGCTGGGGCCGCTCTTCCATAAGAGAATTATGTCATTAATTCATAGTTTCTTTCATCCTTGATTTCGGTTTACTCAATTTTTATTCTTTTTTGGGCACCGCTGGTACTGTAATAGGTGCTTGACTTGTCTGAGCTATTGTCCACACGAAATAGCAATTAATGGTCAGGCTGTGGAGTTATCTGTAGTAGTCAAGTCGTTGGCTTTGTCCCGAATGGGAGCAAGAGGATAGATCTGCATCACAGAGGAGGCACACATGCATATGACAACTTTTTTAAGTTAATGATGCATATATAATAATTAAATAAAGCAACCAGTACTAGTATGTACTTGCTTTCTGCCCAGCTATGATAGGCCGGTCAATGTGCATGCAATTCAAATGCTTGTAGAAAAATGTTGAAAATCGATGGACTGATCGAGTCCACGAAGGATGAATTTGGTTGGATGGATTAGATAGGAAATAGCCAATTAAGTTTTTCACGTGTTTATCTTGTGGACAAGAGTGTAGATGGAATGGACAGAAAAAAAAACTCCGTGAAGACCTTGAAGTGTTGAACGAACCAATTAAAAAAATTTGGCCAAATGAGGCCATTTATCTTTACCCCTACGTTTCGAAATATAACTATTTTTAAAATTTAACTTTATTTTAAAATATAAGCTATTTCTTCATCTACAACTCCGAGTATCTCTTATTTAATTTCTTCACCTACTTTTTTCTCTCAAACGTACTACAAACTTTCACCATTCAATCTCACATCATACGTCCTTAATTCCCATAACATTTAGAAACATTTATATTGTGTGATGTAAGGAATAACTGATTAGTGTTAGTGTTAAGTAGTATGTTTTGTTTTTAGTACCTCTTCTGTTCCACTTCTTTCTTGCTTTGCCGGGTTCAACAAAATCAAAATCTCGAAATTCCGCTTGCAAGATTGTGTTTTTGAGGTGAGAAGCTTCGATACCCTTTTCGATAGAACTTTGAAAAATTCTACGGACCACATATTTCGTCCGTTCGAGCTTAAATTTTCTGTGGCTGGTTCATGCGTGCTCCTGTGTGTGAAAAAAATATTAGAAAAATAAAATAAAAATAAAAAAGTTGTTTTCTCTCTCCTCTACACTAGAGAGAGAAATCCAGAGAGAAAAATAATCTTTCCGTGCGGGCCTCTTAAGCCGTCCGCACGGAAAGATAATCTTTCCGTGCGGGCGGCTTAAGAGGCCCGCACGGAAAGATTATCTTTCCGTGCGGGCTGTTAAGCTGCCCGCACGCGATGATCATCACCGCCTATATAGGTGCGCGCGGGCTTCGAAATTTTCTAACACCCGACGAAATTTAGATCCCGTCTCTATCGTCAAGGGCTCTCCTCCTCCGCCGGTAGCCTCCACCTCCCCGCCGTCGGTCTCCTCCGCCGCCTCCGGTCTCCACCTCCGCCTCCCCGCCGCCAGTCTCCTCCGCCGCCTCCGGTCTCCACCGCCGCCTCCCCGCCGCCGGCCTCTTCCGCCGCCGGCCTCCACCGTCGTCTCCACCACCGCCACCACCGCCGCCGCCGTCGGGTGTGCCGGCGCATCTGCCTCCATCGACGGCCGTCTCCACCGATTGCCACCTCCACCACCACCGCCGCCTCCACGGCCGCCGCCGCCGCCTCCACCGACTGCCACCTACCGCCACCGACGACAACGACGACGACGACCACAATTTATTTGTAAATTTAATTGTACAAAAAAATTAGTTGGGAAGTATATATGTGAAATTAATTTTGTGTTATTTGTGATGTGAAATTAATTTTGTGTTATTTGGGAAGTATATACGACGGCCGGATCCGCGCCGCCGCCGGGATAGCTATGGTTTTTATTTTTTTTTTGAATTTTTTTTTCCGTGCGGTCGACTTAACGCGACCGCACGGATAATGGATCTTTCCGTGCGGGCCGCTTAAGCCGACCGTACGGGATAATCGATTTACCCGTGCGGTTGGGCCGCCCGTACGTGAAAATGGTTTTTTTCCAGACCTTTTCGCGCGTGCGGGCAGGCTTTCCGCACGGAAAGATGCCTTTTGGCCCGCACGGAATAATCGTTTCTGTATAGTGCAAGAGATCAAGGTGATGGTGGCGCTACCCAATTCTCCGCTTCTACCAACCCGTCGTACGCGCTCCAGTGGGTGATAGACAACATCGCCGCGTACTACCCGGCCACGCTGATCAATGGCGTGACCGTCGGCAACAAGGTGTTCTACCAGAACTTCCAGGGCCGAGAGCTGACCCCTCATCTCGTCCCTGCCATGAGAAACGTGCGTACAGCGCTGGTGAGCCTGGGCCTCGCTGACGCCATAAAGGTGTCGACACCCATCGCATTTAATTCGGTCAAGCAGTCGTACCCGCCGTCCTCGGGGGCGTTTAACGATGACCTCATCTCGGTGATGAGTCCAATGCTCGATTTCTTGCAAAACACCGGCTCGTATTTTATGGTCAATCTCTACCCATTCTACGCGTATGCAAATTCTTCTAACAATATCTTTCACGAGTACGCGATGTTCGGCTCAAACTCCGGTGTGTATGATTCCATTAGTAACCTCACGTACTATAGCCTCTTCGATGCCGAGCTTGATGCTGTTTACTTTGCGATAAACCGGGTTCCTAGTGGTAGCGTAAGGGAAAGCAAGGGGAGGTCGCCCAACGCCGAGGATGCTTGTCAAAGCTTCAAAGACAGGGCACCCCTCTGGAGGTACATTCCACACATTGTCCTCGACTGCCATGCAAACTGGAAGTTCAGTGGCCACGAAAGCCAACGCCCAAGCATACAACAATGGTCTCATAAGACGTGTGTTGTCCGGAGCCACCGATATGGAGGACGTCTCCGCCTACATGTTCTCTCTTTTCAACGAAAACAAGAAGGGCGGGGAAACAATTGAGGGCAACTTTGGATTGTTTTATCCAAGTGGGATGAGAGTGTACGATGTTGACTTTCACAATGGACACACCCCTTGTCCCACAAAGGCGAGCTGGTGCATAGCGAATGCAACTGTTGGGGACATGGCACTGAAGGGGCCCTGGACTGGGCATATAGTAATGGTGCAGACTGCAATGCTATTCAGCAAGGTAAAGCATGCTACGAGCCAAACACCATGGTTGCACATGCATCCTATGCCTTTAACGACTACTACCAGCGCAAGGGCCAGGCCAGCGGAACATGCTATTTTGACGGTGCCGCTTTCATTGTCTACAAGCCATCACCAAGTTAGTTCCTATTCCCGTTCTTTTTAAGATTGATGAGGTTTTTTCCTTCCATTTTAGCAAATGTGAATTATCCCATCTCACATATATTATTTTAATGTATTTGTTATCATATAGGTATTTGCGACCCAAGCCCAAGCCGATGCATTGCAAAACGGGGGGTCACAAACACACAACTACAAAATACGTTAGACTATGTATGTGGGAGTTGCGCAGACTGTAGAACCATCCAGCAGGGTGCACAGTGCTTCGAACCGAACACCAAGATGGCACATGAGTCCTATGCATCCAATGACTATTATCAAACCGCCGGTCGGGTTAGTGGCTCATGTGATTTCGCAGGTGTCGCTTCCATTGTGACGCAACAACCAAGTACGTTCACTCTTATTTTACAATTAATGCATTATTTAGTTTGACAATATATATATATATGTGTGTGTATATATATATGTATATATATATATATATATATATTATACTCATAGTGTTAAATTTTTTTCTAAAGTAGTAACTGGTTATCTCATTGGTGTTTGTTTAATCATTTATATACAGAGATTGGAAATTGTGTCCTCCCACCAAACAACGCTTGAATAGAACAAACTGCAATTAAGAGGGAAAGCTAGCCTAGCTACCAGCAGCAGCTCGGCAGTGAGGATGGGATTGAAGAATAACTCCATATATATTGTTTTCTGCAAAGAAAAATAAGCATAACATTAGTCGTTGTATTTCGGTTTTAGAAGTTTCAATAAATGTACCGTTCACAGCTGCTGAATGGAAATCCCGCAGTTAAAACTTTCGAGAGAATTATATGCACAGCACATCACACTCGTGCAGCAACGGGAAAAACATGGCAAGCAAATGCATCGATCGATAGCCGGCTGCGTTTGTTAGGCTGCGTTACCAGCGCACACGATACGCACGGAAAACAGAACGATTCATTAGCACGTAATTAATTAAGTATTAACTAATTTTTTTTAAAAAATAGATTAATTTGATTTTTTTAAGTAATTTTTGTATAAAAACTTTTTTAAAAAAACACATCGTTTAGTTGTTTAAAAAACGTACACTTGAAAAAAAAAATATAGTGAGTTGGAAAGACGAGGCACGTGAAGAACAAAATCAAGAAGCCTAAGGCAGTTCGCTGCATCAAAGTCGTGTTACCCGTACTATACTACTATGCGATATTAATTAGATCCATAGCTAATGTTGTGTAGATGTGTGCTATGGCGGAAGACAAGACATTTGAACGTGTGTGTTGATGTGAGTTCGGAGTTCCTGACACCCATTTTGGTAGGTTTTTCTTTTTCTCTCAGTCTCTCTTTCTCTTGGGAGCTGCCTATTTGCCAGCAGGAGCAACTACTGATGAAAACGGACCGAAACTACCGAATTCACTTTCATTTCCTAATATGAAAATGGAGTCGAATATTATCAAAGAGAATACAAATAAGAACGAATATTTATCCAAAATCAATAAAGTGATCTTATTGTTTTTTTCTAAAACAACAGACCAACATTTTCAAATTTTAGCAACTAACAGTACCAATTCATATCATAACGATTCAAACACCCCATATCAGTTTGTCAAGTCCACATCTTTTGAGAAAGTAAACACTTGTTGTGGGCATGTAGAATGGTGTTTAATAACGAACTTTTTCTGTTGCCATGTAACTAAATTTGGTAACATGAGAGAGAAAGGAGAGGAAAGAGAAACATCGTTGCTACGCATGACAATAGTTAAGAGTCGACTCTTAATATTTATTAAAAAAAATATGTTACGTGTAGGTGGAGAAAAGAAAAGAATGGTAAGGCCAGTCTCAATGCAATGTTTCACCTCTCGGTTTTCAAGATACGAAACTTAAGATGAAACTGACTTGTATTCTCAGTGCATAGTTTCATTGCACGGTTTCACTTGTTATTTTAGCCCCACCATTAACTCTTTTCTCCCTCTTCCACCCAATCAGAGAAGTGCATGTACGTCATGAAACGAAAAAACACTCTCAATGGGGGTTTCATCCAGTTTCTAATGTTTGGAAACAACGCTCAAAGGTTTCATGGAGATGAAACTTTTCCCTTCTCTCTCCTACTAGTTTCATGCAAAAAGCTTTTTTTTATTGATGTGACACTCTATTTAATGTGCATGAAACCCCTCATGAAACTCCATTGAGACTGCCCTAATAAAAAATATTTTGATGCATTAATGATGAAAGCTCTTATTGTCTTAACTATTATATGATGATAGTCTCTAAGTAAAATATATTATTTAATAACCCACATCAGACTCTACCTTTGTACATACATGCCCTGAACACTTCATATACCGAGACTGTTGGGATACGCATAAGCTACGGTAGCATAAATCAAAATTTTTCTGTTGCGTAAACTAGAAATCATGCAAGTACGAGATCACATATCATTACCACTCGACGCGCTGTGCAGCGGAAGTAGGTGCTAAGAAGCCGAAGGAACGTTGGCGACGTAGCGCGCGTCGATGTAGAGGAAGTAGTAGATCGCAGCAGCCCGATCTTCTCCTCCTCGTACGTACGTCCCGCTGTGCTCTCACGCCGATCTCCCGCTGTGCTCTCACGCCGATCAACACAGCTGACCAGCGGCGCCTCTACTGGTATCCACACGTCCAGGGATGGAACATGTCACACGGTCGTGTTAGCGCCCATGCACGGCTAGGGTTTTGCTCGGGAGGGGAGTGACGGTTAGGGTTTCTCTATCTCAACTAGCCTCATCACCTGAACGATATATATAGGATCCATAACTAGGCCTCCGAGGCCCATAGGAGTTATACTCGGATCTCTATTCGAATTGAGCAAATATTAGATCTCCATCCAATCCTTTTATTCTGGCCCGTTAAGTGTACGACCTTGTAGGTTCATGTACACTTGGCTGCAACCCAAAAATTTCTTTTTGGTCCACGTGTCAACAGCGGCCCATAGCAGAACATGTTGACACAATGGACATACATAAAGATCATATCGGCTGAACCTTTAGTGTATACTTGTGTAAATCCCTTTGCCTCACGATATCGATTAAACTCAAGACTAGATATGTGCCATCTTTTAATAGCTCAATCATTCACTCGATCCTGTAATAGATTATTTAACCTGCGATTGACTCCTCAATCACTTTTGGCATGGCCATACACTTTCATAATCTATAACATCGAGGGGCCCAGAGATATCTCTCCAAAGAAGGGGCAAATCTCATCTTGATTATTCATATCACACTACATGTTTTATAGCATGCCCAAAGACTACTTTTATAACTACCTAGTTACGAAGTAGTGTTTGACAGTTCCTAAGCAAGCTACTACACATTTTAGGAACCATGATAATATCAGGTATAACGATTCTACACCAACACTAATATGAAACTACTGATGACACATCACATATAGCTCTTGCAGTGTCTCATGTTGGGTCTATCCAACAACATATTCTTCAACATGTATCCACATCATTAATTTGGTATCTTCATACCATGATCCATGAAACATGATCATCAGTCAATGAATGTGCTGATCATTGAACCATATTTGTTCCATACATGGTATTTGATCAGTGATCCTTTAAAAATAGTAACATACAACATAAATAGTCTCACGAACGAATCACATATTTATTGATCAATAATAACTTATCTATTTCAAGGAACAACGTATAACAAAGATGTAAACATAGTATGTGATACAATCATCTCTATGATTGCCTCTAGGGCATATCACCAACAGAGACTTCCCCTAGTACAGATCCTCTCATCTCTGACGGGCCCTCACATGACTAAATTATTGGGCCATCAGAACGAAGTCATCTCAATCGGCCTAAATTTACACCGTTGTAGATGCCCAAGTACATATAGCCCGTCACCGATGACACTCATCGGTGATGGGCTATATGTTTAGGCCCGATTGAGATGACCTAGCATATCTTAATTGGGCCCGTCGACGGAGCCCGTCAGAGATAAGGGTTATCGGTGACAGGCTCTGTAGACGGGCCCGATTGAGATGGCTTTAAAGCCCATCACGGATGACTGTCATCTCTAACAGGCCTAGATTATATTGCTCGTCATGGATGACTGTCATCTCTAACGGGCCTAGATTATAGTCCGTCACGGATGACTCTCACCTCATGTCTAACGGGCCTAGCTAATAGCCCGTCACGGATGACTCTCATCTCTAACGGGCCTAGATTATAGCCCGTCACGGATGACTTTTTTGAATATGACAACTTCAAACAATATTTTCAAATAATAAATGATTTCAACTGAAAAAGTCATCAACAACAAAGTTGTATAACTCATCAAGATCTATAACTTTTACTTTGGTCTTTTTGCTATATAACATTTTTTTGAACAATTTGAATTTGAATTTAAAAATAGACGAATAGACGACAAGTGTGGATTCCATGTGTGCCACAATATGTGCCTTTTGTGCAAAGATAAGGTGAAGACTTTGGCTGAATTTGAGGTTTGTGGTCTCAATTGTGATATATACTAACTACATCGAAGTATATATATAGAGAGAGATCGATCGACTAATTTTGAATTATGTACATGTAGGACAAAATTTCCAAGGATCCGGCTAGCAGTTTCGAGGAGATTTGTGAGGAGATAGCCGGCTTCATCCTCCGCGAAATAATTCACTCCAAAGGAATGTTTAGGGTTAAGATTAAATGATGAACATTGTTGAACATTTAAAGAATTGTCAAAGACATGTAATTATGTAACACTGATGTTTATATTTATGTATATATTTGTTATGTTTATGTAAATACTTGCTAAATATATATTTGTTCCAATTAACTCGATTTTGCAGGTTATGATGCTTACCACTTGAATATGTTATGTGAAATATGTGAATAATGGATGTGTATGTGAATGGATGTGTGAAATATGTGAATAATATGGATGTTATGTGAATGGATGTGTGAAATATATGTGAATGGCATATGTGCATGTGAATGGGGATGCTGGGGATGTGCATATGCTGGGAATGCTGGGGAATATATTTGTTTCTGTCATTTTGCAGCGGACATGGCTAGCAAAGGCCTGAGACTAGCCAAAAAACAAAATTTATTTTTTTGGTTTATAGTTATCCGTGACGGGCATAAGTTAATATCCGTTTGAATTATAGTCATCCGTGACGGGCTCTAGATTATGCTCGATTGAGATTGGTCATCCTTGACGGGTGCTAGTTTGGGCCCGATTGAGATTAGTAGTTATCCGTGACGGGCTCTTGTTGGGGCCTGATTGAGATAGATCATCCGTGACGGGCTCTAATTTGACTGGTCGTCTTGATCAAAGTTATCGGTGACAGGTTTTAATTGAGGCCCGATTGAGATAACTTCATCCGTAACGGCCGTATGCCCGATTGAGATAACTTCTCACATCAGTGATTTCTACGCTGTGACGGGCGTCATACCCGACATAGATGGGGGTTGCCGCCCGATTGAGATGTGGGTGACCGTTGTAGTGTATTTGCTTTAAATAAGTCACAGCTAATTATTGACATTTGCTTTAAATAAGTCACAGCTAATTATTATGGAGGTTACAGTTTAAACGATTACGAAGTACATAATAAAAAATTAATTGAAAACTACAAAACTACTTTGAATACCAGCCCATAAACAAAGATAACACTTCTATCTACTGTTGGCGAGAATCTACAACAGCCTTGTTTGTGCTTATATAGTCCTTGTCTTTTTTAAATTAAACCAGAAAATAGAGTACCAGAAGCGGTCCAGTATTTTACCGACCAAATTTTGCTTACATCACCATCAACGACTGACATCGTACCAAAGTGACAAATAACGTCAGAGAGAGTAAATAAAATGTAAATCAGTTTTTGGCTGTCACTGCCACTGCTATCGAAACCAATCCAACAGGAACACCATCACTAACAACGCTGCACCCCCACCATAGGCGACCTCCATGCGCCATTCACCATGGTGGCCATATCAAGATGCGACGGAAACACGACGATGATAGCCCGAAGGCCCCAAGCAGTCCGGGGTCGAGGCTCCACCGGCGACCCAGTGGCAGGGCGTCGAACTGGTTGATGACGTCTCTGATATCCGCGCCCCACCGCTCGAGTCTCTCCGGAAGCCGTGCACAGATGTGAAGCCATGACTCGTCGAGTCTAATCGAGCGCTCGGCGAAGAAACAAGGCCCCGCCGCCGTGTTGAAGCTACCGAAAACGGCAGCGAGATGTGCACGCAGATTGGATTGCCTCTCCAGGAATATCGGTAAATTTGAAAAGAGTCTGCAATACATACGATCAATGCGTATGACTAGTATTTGATCACGTCTCATTCATAATTCTTGTACTTAGTTTTTTTTACATGTGGGCTAAAAAATAACAACTATATATATCTTATGTACTAATTGAGTCGAACGTGGGTTATACACACTGATAATAGGAAAAGATAGAGGATATGGATCCAGGGAAAAGATAGAGGATATGGATCCAGGGTGTCACGGTCGAAGCAGCGCGAGCGCCCATGCAAGATTTGAATCGAACTTCTTTTTCTCATATCCATTTTATCGATCTAACATTTGGTTCAGACATCCTTTTTCCAATTCAGTTTGACTTTTTTTTGCGAAAACTAATTGAGTTTTCCCTTTACATGTTTCTCATTTGTTTTCAACCTATGCCATCTGTTGGTACAAAATCCAACAGGATTCGAGTGGAAAAAACTGGGGTTCTCTTATTAGAGGTCTGCTAAGCGCGTACTCGTCGCTACATTAACTTACGTGCACCACCACCCATCACTAATCGTGGCAATTAGCGTTAATTACAACAATTAGAGTTAATCATGGAGCTACAGTAATTTTTTAATAAAATAATAAAAATAATTGATTTCAAAAATTCCTTCCACGCATGTTTTTTTATTGAAACAAATTTTTCACTCAGATTTGAAATTTTTTAAATCAAATTTGAAATCTTTTCATGTCCAGATTTAAAATTTTAAACTTATATTTGAAAACTTTCAACTTAGATTTGAAAATTTTTAAGTTAAGATTTAAAAACTTTTAACTCAGATTTAAAAACTTTTCAACTCAGATTTGAAAACTTTCAAGTCTAGATTTGAAACTTTAAACTTAGATTTGAAAACTTTCAGCTTGGATTTAAATATTTTCAAATCAAGATTCAAAAACTTTCAACTCGGATTCGAAAACTTTCAGCTCAAATTTAAAAAATTTCATCCTAAAATTTAAAACATTCAACTTAAATTCAAAAACATTCAAACTCAAATTTTAAAACTTTTAACTAGAATTTTAAAAACTATTGACTCAACATTCGCAGGTGATAAAAAAAATTCGCGAAAAAATCAGCAAAATAAAATAGTGAAAAAAAAGAAAAAATGTGCGAATCAGCGAAAAAATAGCCAAAAAACAAAAAAAAGGGGGGTGGAGGGTGCAGACGCGCCAGCCGCGTGGCTTGCGCGCAAGCATGCGAGCTGGCGCGTCTACGGCATTTAGCTTTTCCGCTTTTATTATTTGTTGTTCTGCCCTCAAATATGCGGCGAGCTACATCTTTATAGCCTTCCAAAATTATGGGGAATTACATTGGTACCCTTTATCTATACCTAGTCTTTCGCAGAGGCTGCCGAGTGGCCCCCACTTGAGGGTCTAGTGGTAATTTATCTAAGGACATTGGATGGGACTGCTCGCATTAAGCCAGCATCCTGTGCGCATCCCGTGTTCCCCGAGATGCACCGCTTGAGGGTGAGGGTAGTAAATGGTGCCTCAGCCTTCGTCCGGCGTGTTGTGCCGCCCATTTCAGAGGTAGGTGGCCACCTTAAATGCACCATTTACTACTCCTGAGGGAGAGAATCTCCGAAGCCCTTGCTCCCCCAGAGGGGGGAAGGTCTCCGGACACCGGCCCGAGAACCCTCCATTGGGAGTCCCCTCGAGGGGCTCCGGAGCATCCTTCTGGAGCATGGGTTCCGGAGGCACTCTGAAGGCCCTTCGACTCAACTGCCTCTCTGGCCTCCTCGAAAGGGGGGATCCTCATGAAGGACGTGGGGGAGGCGTGTGTCTTTCCTCCGTCAGGTAGAAGCCGTTCCCTCAACAGTAGCCCCTCGGGGACTCTTCTCAGGCTCCGTCCGGCAGGGGCCTCGTATTCCTTCCCTTCAGCGAGACCGATGACACTAGGTGACCCCTTTGACCAAGAAGACCAACAGTCGGGTCTACGCCTTGGTCGTGCCGCTATTTATGGCAACACGACCGGTGGGCCCCACCACAATGGAGCAGCTTCTAGAATCGTGGCAGCCATTTTTGCAGACGTGGGACACCTGTCGGTTCCTAAGGCCACGGCGATTGAGCAGGCGGTTGTGATCGCACCGCGTGTGCCCTTAAAAGGTGGGGCATTCGAGGAGAAGGAATCCATGCGCCTTCTTCCTCCCCTTTTTCCTCCTTGCTTCTTGCTCCAACTTCCATTGTCTTGCGGCATTAAGAGCACAGAGATGGCTGGAGATGGCAGCCCTTCTCATTCCCGCCGAGGTGTGGCCACCGATGGGGGTGACGATGACACGACCACCGATGAGAAAGGACATCATGTCCTTCCAGCGGACGGCGATGGCGTCGACGAGTAGAATAGCCACGCCACTGAGAGCACGGCCGAGAGTGACGATAGCGGCTCTGGAGACTGCAACACTGGCTGTCTTGGCGACGATGACGCAACCAGGGGCACCGACGGCCAGCTCTATCCAGCTAGCCGCAAGTACCCCAAGCAGTCTTGTCTGCTTGGGGTTTCTACGATCACGCCGCACCTCATCAACAACTTGGTCCTCGCTGGCAAGGTTCCTACGACGAACCACGCTAGGCGGCCCCCGTGCGACCAGGCGATGCCGGTCCCTCAGTCGAACGAGGTGGTGGTCTTTGAGGCCTTCTTCACCACTGGCTTCGGGTCCCCATAGGGCCTGTTCCTAGCAGGCATCCTAGATCTCTTCCACCTTGAGCTCTCACAGCTAATGGTGAACACGGTGGCCCAACTCGCGATCTACGAGTAGGCAATGCGAGTCGACGGGCTCCGGGCCTCCGCACGGCACTTCGTCGTCCTCCACTTTGCAAGCTGCCAGCCGAAGCTGGTGACCGACGACGAGGAGACGAAATCCTTGAACTTCGTCTTCGTCAACTTTCAGATCCGTCCTAGGCTGGCTAACTATTTCTCGTCGAGAGCGGCGAGCAGTCTCGACGCTGGGCTGTGGGGTTTTTTTTGGCTCAGAGACCACGGAGATGCTTCACCGGGCCGGGGGCACGTGGTGGTCTCAACACTAAGACGTATAAATCGTACCCCAACGCAAGGTCCATGGAGATGCTTCACTAAGGCGGAGCCACGCTGTGGTCTCGACGCTGGGCTGCAGGTTTTGCTTTTGGCTTAGAGACCGCAGAGATGCTTCATCGGGCTAGAGCCACGCGGTGGTCTCGACGCTAAGTCGTATAAATCGTACCCCAACGCAAGGTCCGCGGATATGCTTCACCAGGGTGGAGCCATGCGGCAGTCTTGACACTGGGCTGCGGGGTTTGCTTTTGGCTCAGAGACTGCGGAGATGCTTCATTGAGCCGAAGCCACTCGATGGTCTCGACGCTGAGTCGTATAAATCGTACCCCAACGCAAGGTCCGCGGTGATGCTTCACCGGGACAGAGCCACGCGGCGATCTCGACGCTGGGCTACAGGCTTTGCTTTTGGCTCGGAGACCGTGGAGCTGCTTCATCGGAGCCACGCGGTGGTCTCAACGCTGGGCTGCGGGGTTTGCTTTTGGCTCGAAGACCGTGGAGATGCTTCACCGAGCTGGAGCCACGTGGTGGTCTCGACGCTAAGTCGAACCTTCTTTTTTTTAATGTTGACGTAGCGATGTTGGGGACTGAATTGTACTGGAACTCGCTTCTTAGAGTTATTTCATTAATATTGCAAAAGGGGATACAAAATTCACACTCCGGCGAGTCGCTACAACTTGTTCTACATGTAGTATCTTTTGAGGAAGTCCGTATTCCATGAGCGGGGGAGCGAGGTACCGTCTAACTCCGCCAGGCGGCAGGCTCCACCGGTACCCGACGCGGTGACAACGAAGGGGCCTTCCCATTTGTTCTACAACTTCTCGGAGCTGAGGGCATGCCTCAGGACTAAATCTCCGGGGACAAAGCGGCGGGGAGCCAGCTTATGGTTGAACCATGCTATGGTGGCCGTGGCGTATCTCCGGAGGTGCTCCACTACTTGCTCCCTTGTCTCCTCGATTAGATCGACCAAGACGTCCCGCTCAGACGCATGCTCCAGGAGGACAGTCCTTAGGGACTTGCCTTTGATCTCTGAGGAGGTCACCGCGTCATCCCTGAAAAGCAGCTTGAATGGTGTGAAGCCCGTGGTGCGGGTAATCAAGGTGCGGTGGCCCAAGAGCACCGCGGGCAGCTCTTCGACCCATATCCCCATGGGGGCGTCAACCAAGCGCTTGTTCAGCGCGAAGAGGATGTTCCCGTTGGCTCTCTCCACCGCCTCGTTGCTCTATGAGTGTTGGACAGACGCGAAGCACAACTTCGTCCCCATGGCCAAGCAAAACTCCTTAAAAGGCGCCGAATCAAACTTTCGGCCATTGTCCATGGTGAGCTGCCGAGGGACACCGAAACGACACATTATGTCGTGCCATACGAAGCGTTGGATGCTTCTTGCGGTGATTGCTGTGAGGGCCTCTGCCTCAACCCACTTGGCGAAGTATTCGACTACCACAACCACGAACTGGAGGTTGCACGACGCATGAGGGAGAGGACTGACTAAGTCAATGCCCCACCACACGAATGGTCGTACCGGCGGTATCGGTGTGAGCTGCGTCGGGGGCGCGTGGGACGTTCTCCCCATCCAATGGCACCCTGGCAGTGGTGGACCAGGTGGTTGGCATCCGCTGTGATTGTGGGCCAATAAAGGCCTTGTCAAAGCGTTTTGGCTGCTAAGGCCCTCAGAGCGAGGTGCGTCTCGCAACGGCCTTCTTGGACTTTCTTCAGGAGTTGGGCTCCCTAGCTCTGGCTCACAAAATGGAGTAGTGGAGCGCACGCCTCGGCTTTGTATAGGGCGCCTTCGATTAGCACGCAACCCCTAGCTCGCTAGCGAAGCTGCTGCCGCTACACGGCGGACTCCGGCTCAGATCGGCCTGCCAAGATGTCGACGATGGGCGTCCACTAGTTTTGCTCCACTTCGATGGCTGCAACCTCCACAATTGGGGAGAAAGGGTCCCCAACCAGCGCGGTGGGCGCTTTGGAGCACCTTGTACAGGACATGCAGAGGTAAGGGATCATTGGTCGCGGCAGACGTAGCCAGGGCGTCCGTGTTTGCTATTGTTGTGTGTGGCACCCCAGAGACCGTGATGCCCCAGAATTGTGCCTCAGCCTTCCTAAAGGCTGCCAAGTACCTAGCAAGCTCCGGGCTCCGAGCTTGGTATGACTTGTCGATGTGGCTGGTGGCCACTTGCGAGTCTATGTTGACTATCAACCGCAGGGCCCCCATGGCCCTCGCCTTTCAGAGAGCTAGCAGGATGGCCTTGTATTCCGCTGTGTTATTGGTGTCTTGGAACTCAAGATGGGTCATGAAAGTCACCGTGTGGCCCGTGGGCGGAGGTGTTGCATGCCCTGTCGGTACGCGTCGTCCAGATTTCCTCAACTAGCGCTTCTGGCGGCTCGCATCGTGGCTTAGTCCATTTCGCGATAAAGTCTGCCAACACCTCTGACTTTATGGTGGATCGTGCGACGAAACGGACAGCGAAGGGGGCTATCTCCATGGGCCACTTGCCGATGTGTCCGGTGGCCTCCTTGTTCTAGAACATATCCCCTAGCGGGTATGACATTGAGACTGTGATATCATGCGCTAGGAAGTAATGCCTCAACTTGTAGGAGGCCATGATGAGGGCGTAGGCCATTTTCTCGAGCTCGGTGTACTGCGTCTTGGGCCCCCCAAGGGCCTTCGACATGTAGTACACTGGGCGCTGCATCGGTCAGGCTTCGGTTTCTTCCTCTACTACTAGCACTGCCGATACCACCGCCGTCGAAGCGAAGAGGTACAGCAGGAGCCCCTTGCCCTGAGGCGGGGTCGTCATGGCGGTTAGCTTGGAGAGGTGTGCCTTGAGGTTCTCAAAGGCCTTCAAGCATTCATCCGTCCAGCGGAAAGGGGACGCTCCGCAGAGCAAAACGAAGAAAGGGAGGCAGTTCTCCGTTGACTTGGCGAGGAAACGAGACAACGCTGCTAGATGCCACGCAAGCCGCTGGACCTCCTTTAGGGTCCACAGAGTGTCTATGTTGGTAATCGTCTTGATCTTCTCCGGGTTGGTCTCGATGCCTCTCTTGGATACCAGGTATCCAAGAGTTTCCCAGGGGTGGCCCCGAACATGCACTTGTCGGGGTTGAGATTGATGCCGGTCGCTCGGAGGCTATTGAAAGTCTCCCGGAGGTCAGCGACGTGTCCTCCGGCAAGCTTGCTCTTAATGACGATATTGTCGATATAGGCTTTGATGTTGTGACTCATCTGGTGCCAGAGCGCTTGGTGGATTAATCGCGACAAGGTCGCCTCAACGTTTCAGAGCCTGAAGGGCATACGAACATAGCAATACACCCCGTTTGGGGTGACAAAACTGGTCTTGACCTCATCTTCCAGGACCAGCCAGATCTGGTGGTACCCAGAGTAAGCGTCGAGGAAGCTCAAAAGCTCACAGCCCACTGTGGAGTCAACCAGTTGGTCAATGCGGGGCAAAGCTGAAAATTAATGCAGAAGGCGTCGCGGAGCTGCTCCCAACTGCTTACGAAGCCGTCGGGCAGAGCCCAAAACCAGTGCTGCGTGACTACGTCGAGGGCCAGAAGAAAACAATTAGCCATGGTGGCCGCGCCGCCCCAGCTGGCCACAACGGCCAGTGCATAGATTTTGGCAAACTATTCGGGATCCGACTCCCCGCGATACTTGGGGAAACCCGACGGGTATGGCCCAACTCAGCGAGGCCCATCCCGGCGGCGCTGGTGGACACGCCTTGAAGGAGGGCGAGCGCGTCCCTAAGCTCGTCGAGCTAGGCCTGTACGGCCACGGCTGGGAGCCCGCCCTTGCTCTTTAGTAAAGCCATTACCCCGCAGAACTCGTCCATCTACGCCCATAGGGCAGCGGCTAAGTAGCCCACCGCGGCTGGGACTAGTGGAGCGGGCTCCTCGCTGGTGCTGCGAGGGACTTTCAGCTCGCGCTCCTCGAGCCCCTTGTCCCTTCCCTCTCGATGGCGTTGTCGTTAGCGCGCGCTGGGGGGGACGCGGCGACTGCACTACCCAAGCAAGCTGGGGGACGCGTCGCTCTTCTTGGTCGTGCCATCGGAGTAGCGTCCGCCTTACACTTTTGCACCTGCTTCGGAGGCATTCCTCTTCCTTTTTTCTTCTCTTTCCTTGCTCGTTTCCCCACGGTCGGCGCCAATGTTGGAACAAAATCCAACAGGATTCAAGTCAAGGGAGAAAACTAGGGTTCTCTTATTACTTGTTGTTCTGCCCTCAAATGGGCGGCGAGTTACATCTTTATAGCCTTACAAGGTTATGGGGAATTACATCGATACCCTTCATCACTACCTAGTGTTCCGACAGAGGCTGTCAAGTGGCCCCCACTTGGGGGTCTAGTGCTAATTTCCCTAGGGACATTGGATGGGACTACTCCCATTAAGCCAGCTTAATGTGCACATCCCGTGTTCCCCGGGATGCGCTGCTCGAGGCCGAGGGTAGTAAATGGCGCCTCGGCCTTCGCCCGGTGTGCTGCCGCCCGTGTCAGAGGTAGGTGGCCGCCTTAAATGCACCATTTACTACTCCTAAGGGAGAGAATCTCCGAAGCCCTTGCTCCCCCAGAGGGGGGAAGGTCTCCAAACACCGGCCCAGGAACCCCCCTTTGGGAGTCCCCTCGAGGGGCTCCGGAGCATGTGTTCCGGAGGCACTCTGGAGGCCCTCCAACCTGACTGCCTCTCTAGCCTCCCCGAAAGGGGGGATCGTCAGCAAGGAGGTGGGGGAGGCGTGCGTCTTCCCTCCGTTAGGTCAAAGCCGTTTCGCCAACACCATCCGTGATCTAGCTATTCTATTGATTGACACTGACCAATTCCACCTACACTTATGAAGATTGATCGTGGTCATCATATCTGCAATTCACATAGGTCTTATATTCATACGTATAGTCTAACTATCTGTATGTATACTCTACCTTTGTTATTGTTCTAGCTTATGTTTAGTTTCTTAGGTTGTGTTTTGTGGCATAGTTTAAAAAAATTACTAACTTTAGAATTAATATGTGTTAACATCCAAATTTGACAATATGACAAATTTATAGCAAGTTTAGGCCAGATTTGAAATAAATCAAAGCTTTTCAATGAAGGCCAGTCTGATCGCCGTTGTGTGACCGGTTAGACCGGAGGATGAACTGCGATCTGACCGCAGGTATATGACCAATCAGATTGGCAACCCCGAGTCCAAGTCCAATTAAGGCCCGAGGTTTCTTGAATCCTAATTAATCTCTAAGCCTGATTGAACATGGAGAAAGCCTGTGGAGGCAAGACCAACCTAGAGTGTGATACCCTTGATAGGTTTATATCGTAAACCTTCCGATTCGTCCACAAGACGGGTGTTTACCCTTATATCAATTTAAATCGGCCTAGAGTCTGATTTGATCTCTAAATTAGCTTCGCTAGTCAGTTTTACTCTTTTCTAAACCCATCTTAACTAGGAGTTTTCTAGATCGTGGTGGTTGGCAGCTCCGTTAATACCGTAAATCTTTGAGTCCGTGTTGGCCAGAAAAGACGCCAATGATATGAAGTTATATGCATCTTAAATTCTGCATGGATGATGTTTTTAATTTTACTCGAAAATTAGGGACTAACAATTAGCAAGCTGTACTTAATGTGTATTCTTTTTTTATCCAAGTAGAAGTAACTTACCCTTAAAAAAGTAGAAGTAACTTACTCCATTTGTCCCAAAATATAATTATTTTTGTAAATTTTAAAGGGATTAAGGAAATTAAGTGAAATTAAATGAGAATGGTTTCGACTGGTTGGGATTAGGAATTAGTTGGAAAAATAAAATGAGAAATAATTGTGATTGGTTAATATGAGAAGTGGGAGAAAGTCGAACAAAATTTAAATATTAAAGATAGCTATGACGGTTGTTTATCTCTTTCCAAAAGTATAACTCTAATCTAGATTAGGGTGTTATGTAGTCTCAATGCTTCTATTTTTGTGAGAAGGAAGAAAACAGATTTTGTAATTAGCTTGTAAGCCATAGTCAAAATTTAAATTTTAAAACTTAATTTTCGAGTAGATTTTGTGGTCTTTGTAGTTTATTTTTCAACATTTGATTCTAAAATGCTAAGAAAACACATATATAAAAAGTTTTATTCACATTTTTTTACCTGTTATTCATATTTTTCTATAAGCCGTTTCGACCGATGATCTAGAGCAAACGATGTTGGCAGCCATGCATGTTCTGTTTCTTTCAAAGATCCAGCAGGCTGTCATATTCTGTTTAAATTTTCATGGAACATAAGCCTTCCCCTGGACTGGAGAAAATGATGGTCGTTGGCATGTACAGCGGTAGCGCCTACTCCACTGTACTGAACACGATATTTCTCTGAATGAGACGTCATCGCAGAATGAAATCATACTGAGGAGAAAAATAGTGGAGCACGGTCGTCCTACTGTTAGGCGCTATTACTTGACCTGTATAGGCTTTTTTTCCGCACGAGTAGACGAATTGTGGAAAATGTCCCTACAGAGTACGTGGCTTTGTCTCAATTAGCATAACCGCACGCATCAAGGATAATAGCGTTGATAGAACCGTACTCCGATTACATTCATCATTCATCTTATTTAAAAATTTATATGATTATTATTCATTTTGTTGTGACTTATTTTACTATCAAAAAACTTTAAATTTGACATATTTACACTAAATCTATTATCTTATTAATATTCGCTCTCACAATTTAGAAAATCTCATATTAATCATAGAAAAAGAAAAAATAGAGTCTATATAGAAATACAATTTAAAAATAACTAAAATTCGAAATTAAAAAAATAAGAAATATTAGAAGAGTAGACTAGAGTCCATATAATTTAGAACTGACTGAAATTCCAAATAAAAAAGAAAATTAAAAGTAGATGTTAGAGTCTACATAAGAACAATTTAGAAATAACTGAAATTCGTAATTAAAAGTTATGGAATATTAAAAGATGAGTTTAGACTCCATATAGAAATAATCTAGAGTCCATATAAGAAGTTAGAACTAACTAAAATTCAGAATAAAAAAAATAATAAAATCAAAAGTAGAGTTTAGTTCATATAGAAATACAATTTAGAATTAACTAAAATTCAAAATAAAAAATAAAAAATATTGAAAAAGGAATATTGAAAGTAGAGACTTAGAGTACATACCGGTATACAATTTAGAACTAATTGAAATTTAAAATTTTTAAAAAATTAACAGTATATGTTAGAGTCCATATATATAGAAATATAATTTAAAAATAACTAAAATTATTAATTAAAAAATAAGAAATATTAGAAAAAAAGTCTAGAGTCCATATAGAAATACAATTTACAACTAACAAAAATTCAGAATTAAAAATAAAAAATATTGAAAGAGGTATCTAGAATACATATAGGAATACAATTTAGAAATAACTTAAATTCAGAATTTAAAAGTAAGAAATATTGAAAGAAGGGTTTAAGGTTCATATAGGAATAAAATTTATAAATAACGAAAATTTGGAAATAAAAAATAGAAATATTGAAAGAGTAGTCTACGGTACATATAAGAATACAATTTAAAAATAACTAAAATTTGAAATTAAAAAATAATTAATAACTATCACGTATACATAATACAATATGAATATTACAGATTGGTTAGTTTGGTTAAGTTAGTATATAATTTAAAATTATCTTACTAATTTAATATATTTTTAATAATAAAATATAAAAATATATATGCTATTATATAAGAAAAAAAATATAAAGATGCTAGTCGCATAATTTGTGTGGGCCACCATGCTAGTTTTTAAATAAAATGAATTGTTAAATGTTACTCAAAAGCCAACAGCATCATCTACTTATTTAAAATAAAGTGTGCGTGAAAGATAAAAAAAATATGTAAGTCAACTGATGCATGTCACGATCGATGTATTGCAAAATCGATGGACGGATTGATCGAGTCCACTAACCAGGAGCAAGAGGATAGGATACAGCACAGGAGCTCGCAGGCCGAAGTGTGTCATGCAAACGGTGGATCACGGCCGACTGGCTGACTCCTTTTTGGACAAGGACGTAAACGGACCGATCCAAAAACTCAGTTATAGACAAATATGTCAGGTAACTCGACGATGACCACAGCCGTAGTGCATGCTGGAGCTAGCGCATCGGACACATGCGTCAACATTGACAACTTGCTGGCAAGGGCAACCACATAGCAGAGTTCACGTCTCCAACAGACGCGGATTAACTACACCTTTTTACGAGCTTTTGTTCTTATAAAAACCCTATAAATATATTATTTCTGTTATATCAATAAATACTTTTGCCCTCTATTAAAAAAACAACTTGACCGGGCCTTACGAGTCGTACACGGCCACGTCGGCCGTAATTGTGAATTGGCAGGGCACGCAAGTCGTGATTATCATCCATCGTCACGTATTCACGACAGGGCCACCGTCCGGATGCCACAAGAAAACTACAAGATTTTTCTCCGGTATATCTGGTAGTCTTGTTCACTTCATTGGGAAAAAAAAACCTGTATATTACTAAATTTTGGTAGAAATTTTGGGAATAGAAAGTTTCAGAATTATTAAAAATTTAGTATAGTTTATGTTGGTAATGGTATCCTCAGTGATAATACCAAGATTATTTGAAAAAAGAAAGAATGGGAACAAGTCTGTACTTCCTCTATTGCAACATAAGGTAGCATTTATAAATGTATGAGAGAATGGGACACAAAAATAAAACTTCTTTTTATTTTCTGAACCATTTTAGTTTTTAGTTTTAAAAATAAACTCTTTTAAAACTTATTTTTAAACTGACAATCCTGTCAATCCTGTCAAGTTGGTTTGGACAGCGTTGTTTCATCATATCGCCATGGCTAACATGCCTAAATATAGCTGCTATGTTAACTGTGGCTAGCGTGATAGTGACCACGTCAGACGGGATAATGTAATCTCAAGGTTCAGATTTTAAAAAAAAGTTTTGGAAAAACTTTGTTTTAAAAATTAAAACCTAGAAAGTTTCAAAAATAATAAAATTCACAAAAATGAGGACACATGATGTGAAGGGCTTAAAATACTTTATTCGATAGTTTGGCCCAATTTTACAAAAAAAAAACAAAAGATTTGATTATCTTCATTAGCGTCTTCACGCTGCACCATCAGAAGTGTAGATACACTACATAGTCTGTACTAAAAAAATTATATAGGCTCCATAGATCCTCAACTCAGATGTTAGCGAGTGGTAATGCAGAGGATCTCAACTGCCGGAAGTCCAGATCCTCCACCCAACCGCACAGCCTCAACCTCAACCTTTACCTTGCGCTATAAAATCCCTCCAATGTTTCCCTCTTTCCTCGCACCTCGCCTCGCATTTGCTCTGCCGCTCGCCGCCACCGCACCAGAGCATGGCGCCCACTCACCTCCTCCCTGTCCTCCTCCTTGGCGCCCTGTTTCCGCTGCTCTTCTTCTCCAGTTCAGGTAATCGCTACGACCAGTGGCGGAGCCAAGCTGGGGCGAGGGGTAGCCTGATCTCCCCCAAGATTTTCGTGTTTCTTCGGCTATTAGTCAGTAATTAAGTAACGTAATTAGCTTGGTCACTTGTTGCACTGCCCCCTTCTGATTTAATATGGGTCCTTGTTATACGAAAGGTCTAGCAAAAAGCCCAACGCTACTTTAGGTTGGCTAATGGATCGAGACATGCAGCAGCCATGTTCAGCTAACAAAAATTAATAAGCATATAAATCTTCTTATGTTCAGGTTCAATACTGCAGAATAAAAACAACTCAGGCTTCCGAAATTATGGACAAAAAGTTAAAATCTGAACAAATTATGTACGAATTTAAATAAATTAATTTGCTGCTTTTAAATTTTTTGAAAGTTTTATCTGAAAGAATATCATGTTAGGAGACTAATGGACGACCCAAAACTACCAAACTTTCAAAAATTCAGTTCAAAATATAGAAATTTGCTTATATATTATAAAATTGGCAATCCACATTAGCAATACTTATTTTTTTTTTCAAATTGCTGCATTTTGCTACCTACAAAAAAAATTGAAATCTACATATCATGTTATTTTCCTGATTATTATCGCTTGGTACCCCCTCATACCTAAATCTTGGCTCCATCACTAGCCGTGACATATATACACATACTTTTTGTTGAGGAATAAATTAAGGGCAAATGCAGTTTCGTAACAAATGGCAGTTCTTCCTGGAGTGTATTGCAGAGGCGGGCGAGATCGGCGTTTGCTGGGGGACGGTGGCCGACAACCTACCGGACCAATCGTCGGTTGTGCAGCTGCTGAAGCAGAACAGCATCACGATGGTGAGGATTTACGACACCAACTCGAAGGCGCTCGCTAAGCTGGCCAACACCAACATCAAGGTGATGGTTTCGCTACCCAACGAGCAGGTGAGCTCCGCGGCCACAAGCCCGTCGTACGCGCTCCAGTGGGCGAAGAACAACGTGGCGGCCTACTACCCGGCCACGCTGATCAATGGTGTTGCCGTGGGGAACGAGGTGTTCGACCAAGCACCTAACTTAACTCCGCAATTGGTAGCGGCCATGAGGAACGTGCAGGCAGCACTGACGAACCTAGGCCTCGCTGACGCCATAAAGGTGTCTACACCAATCCCATTCGATGCTATTAAGGTGTCGTACCCGTCATCCTCGGGGGCATTCAAGGACGAGCTTGTGCCCGTCATGAGTTCTATGCTCGATTTCTTACAACAAACTGGCTCATACCTCATGGTCAATATCTACCCTTTCATCGCGTATGCGGATCAACCAGACAAAATCTCCCTCGCGTATGCGACGTTCGGTGCCAACAACGGTGATTTTGATTCCGCGACCGGAGTCACGTACTATAGCCTCTTTGACGCGCAGCTCGATGCCGTGTACTATGCGATAGACCAGGTTTCTGGTGGTAGCGTGAGGGCCTCATTGGCCCAAGCAGGAGGACGACCGACATATAAGATACCCGTCAGAGCTTCGGAAACAGGGCACCCATCCGGTGGTAATATCCACCTGTCAAGCTCAGTGGCCACCCTAGCCAACGATGACTCGGACTCGGTGGCCACAAAAGCCAACGCCCAAGCTTACAACAATGGCCTTATCAGGCGGGTGGTGTCCGGAGCTTCTGGTATGCCCGATGTATCCGCATACATTTTTGCTCTTTTCAATGAGGACAACAAAGGTGGGCCATCCATAGAGCGTAATTTCGGCCTCTTCTATCCGGACATGCGGAAAGTGTATGAAGTCGACTTCGTTCATGGCGCCAGTGGCAGCACGGCCTCGAGCTGGTGCGTGGCGAACCCGTCAGTCGGGGACGCGCGGCTGCAGGCTGCATTGGACTATGCGTGCGGCCATGGCGCAGACTGCAGCGCAATCCAGCGTGGCGGACGGTGCTTCAGCCCGGACACCAAGGTTGCGCACGCGTCCTACGCGCTTAACGACTATTACCAGCGGAATGGCCGGGCCACCGGGACGTGCGACTTTGGCGGCGCCGGCAACGTTGTCTACCAGTCACCTAGTGAGTTCCTTGGTCCCCCCCTCTCCTTCATCAGTTTCCCGCAGATGTGTATACGCATTTCACATAGGCTGCACATGCAAACTATACTTGACTACACAACCTTCAGATTCCTAACTAGAGATTGATCGATCGTCTGTATGGGTGATCATCTCACCTTCTTTTTGTTCCTCCCACTGTTTTTTCTCGATAGACCTCTGCGACCCCAACCAGGCAAGCTGGTGCGTGGCGAAGGCAGAAGTCGGTGACGCGCGGCTGCAAGCGGCACTGGACTACGCGTGTGGCCACGGCGCAGACTGCAGTGCCATCCAGCGGGGAGGCCGGTGCTTCGATCCGGACACCAAGGTCGCGCACGCCTCCTACGCCTTTAATGACTACTACCAGCGCAATGGACGAGCCAGCTCGGCGTGTGACTTCGCAGGCGCTGGTTCCGTTGTCTACCAGGCACCGAGTGAGTTTTATACGTACATTTGCACTCTCTACCTGCCTAGCTCTTGTGACTGGTGAAAATTATTATTACTATTGTTATTTTGTAATGAACTTGCACCACATGCGTTTGACTGGCGTTTGTTTCCATCGTTTACAGAGATAGGCAACTGCGTGCTCCCATCTAAGTCCTGACCTGAAGATACGCCAACGGCAGCAGGCGCCAAAGGCGGCAGGCTGGGACGGGTTACCGGCTCATGATATGAGACATATAAATATAGGAATAAATCTGTATCGTCGTATGCTTTCAATAAGAGCACCTTTCACCATGCACAATAGACAAAAGAAATTATATGCATATATACTTTACTATCCACTGCATATCAAAAGTTAAAGTATCAAATATTAAGATTGTAAAAACAAAAAAAGCACCAGCCACCAGGTTTGCTCTGGAGACTGGAGGCCCAAGAATTACTAAGTTAGTCGGAGAACAATAAATCGTAATATTTCTCAGTTATAATGGCTGAGATTACTTGATACAGTTGTATACAAAATACAAATTATATTTCTGCGAAACAAAAAACAATAGTTTTATATAAAATAATAGTGTAATTTATGAAACAAAGCAGTTGTATATGAAATATATTTATATATACTTTTTAATCAAGCTCCATACAAAATTATGAAAAATTGCTAGTCATATTGTTAATAGTAGCAAAATACACATGTGTTGCAACTGTTTATTTAACATAAACGAGTTCTCTTGGTTAGAAAAAATATCTTTCCTCTACTTGGATGAAGCGATGCTCTTCATCTAAAAAGCGAAAAGTAAAAAAGTGAAACTTCTCGTCTTGCTTAAATTTCAAATGGCTGAAAAGCTGAAGAACGCAAGTAGATTGCTCATGTGGGGTCTACCGATCACATGGGCTCCCATGTTAGTGGGACCCACCACCACCACTATGGTCTTTTTTTTATAAGAGTATAGAAGAAGGCAAAAAGAAGTCACTTACCATTGTTCCAAAATATAAGCATTTATAGGATTCAAGTTTTGTGCTAAAATATTAGTATTTTTTATGGATTCTTATTATTCCCGTCATTTCAATTATTCTATGTTGATTGATTTTATCCACTCACTGTCAATAAGGTTTAAGAAGGGATAAAATCTCACTCGTCCGCTCCTAACAAGAATCAAATAAGAGATAAATTAGTTTTGTGATCGGTAAAACTAATTTTGATTCCTAATTGGAGATAAACTCCGAGCCCCACTAGTGTATATATAAAGGACCTAACACAGAAGGAGCTATGCGCTAGTTTTCTCTACGCCAAACCCTAAATCTAATCGCCCGATCGAGTGCACAATGGAAGGGGTTCGTAAGGAAGTCTTGAGGCAGTGCAGGTGAAAGTCGTCGACCAGAAAAGAGAAAGAAGAGAACCAGAAGAGAAAACGAAGGAGAAAATGTAACGCCCGTTTTGTCGCGGCGTTAGCGGGAAAACTAATCTGCTAAAACCCTAATTGCGAAAATTTGCTCTTCGGTTGAGTCTTGTTGTGTGCCAAGGTCTCGTGTTTCCCCTCTCAGTTCAATCCCGGAGAAAACCGCGAAATCGGAATTCAAATCCGAGCCCTAATCCTCCCAAAACCAAACCCTCAGAAAAAGTCCATTTTACCTCCCTTGTCCCGGGCCGTTTTCCCTTCCCGGCCTGGTTCCTACTCCCTTTTCCCTCCTGGGCCGCTGCCGGCCCAATCCTCTCTCCCCCTCGGCCTGCCTCCACCCGCGCCCTTTCCTCCTCCCTGGGCCGCGCTTTCCGGCCCGGTCCGCGCCTGCCCGGCCGCCTCCTTCCCCCGCTGGGCCGCGCCAGGCCGCTCGGCCCGGTCCGCGCCCGAGCCGGTCCGCAGCCCTCTCTCTTCCTCTCTCTCTTTCCCGTTTCTTCTCTCTCCCGAGGCTCTCTCCCACCGGCGCCGTTTCGTCCGCGACCGCCGCTGGCCCCCGCCTCGGCCCCGCCGCTGCGCTGCGCGCGCATGCCGCCAAGGCGCCGAGCGCGCGCCCCCTCCCCTCTCCGCTTTTTCTCCTTACCCGAATCGGCTAGGAGCCGAGCCCCCCTTTTCCCTCTCCCCTTTTCCTTTTTCCCCGGCGACCGACCGCCGCCGACGTCACCCGGCCGAGCCGCCTTGTCCGCTAGCGCCGGTTCCCTGCTCCGCTTGCCGCACTGCCTCTCCCCGGCCTAAAATCGGCATTTCCTCCCCTCCGAAACCGACCTAAAACCCCCTACAAATTTCCCCTCCGCCGGGCCGCCATTACCGCCCCCGAGCTCGCCCCTTCCCGCCGTCGCGCCGTCGCGCCACCGCCCCTCTCGCTGCCGCCGCCGCAAGAAGAGGAGCCCGGCGCCCTCTTCTCCCCCGGCTCGAGACCGCGTCTCACCGCCGTGCCCGCTCCCGCGCCGTCGGCCTCCTTCCCGGCTTGCCGCCCCGCCGCGGTAACTCCCCTCTCCTCTCCCTCCCCCCTTCCCCTCGCGTTTTAGGCCGCTAGATAGGCCGTAGAGCCCCCTCCCGGGCGCCGCCGTAGCCGTCGCCCTCTTCTCCGCCCTCTCCCCGAGCCGCCGTGGCCGCCGTCGCACCGCGCCGTCGCCAGCCGCCGTCGCTCCCCCGCGGCTCGATCCGAGCCCATGGATCGGATCCCCTCGCTCCCCTCTTGCTCCGGCGCCGATCCCCGTCGCCGGCCTCGCACCGCACCGCCCGGAACGCCCTCTCCGCCGTCGCCGCCGTCGCCCGGCGCCCTCTCCCCTTTTCTTGCCCGGCCGGCCTACGTGGCTGCCACGCAGGCGCCACGCAAGCGCCAGCCGGCGCACCCCCTTCTTTCCCCTCCGTGCACCCGGTCTGCGTAGACCGCGCCGCTGCCAGGCGGGCCCCGCCCTAGCACCCGCGTGGTG